>MDKJ01265051.1:0-98785 GCA_005239525.1 Nicotiana knightiana | reverse complement strand
TTGAGTCCAAACCTTTCTTTACTTCTCCTGACCACCTTGATATATCTGAGGTCTTACCAATACAGACCTTTGAGGAGGTTACTATAACTCCTCCTTCACCTTCCGCCACAGAAGTCTTACCCTTTCCAGCTATTGGGGAGTCTAGTGTGGCTCCTCCTACATCCCCAGCCACAGGTACACCACTCTTGACTTATCATCGTCGTCGGCACCAAGTATCTGGCCCTGCTGATTCTCGTCCTGCACCTGATCATGCTCCTGCTGCGGACCTGTCTGATCCTAGTACACCGATTGCACTTCGGAAAGGTATACGGACCACTCTTAATCCTAATCCCCATTATGTCGGTTTAAGTTATCATCGTCTGTCATCACCCTATTATGCCTTTATCTCTTCTTTGTCCTCTGTTCCTATCCCTAAGTCTACAGGTGAAGCATTGTCTCATCCAGGATGGAGACAGGCTATGACTGACGAGATGTCTGCTTTACATACGAGTGGTACTTGGGAGCTCGTTCCTCTTCCTTCAGGTAAATCTACTGTTGGTTGTCGCTGGGTATATGCCGTCAAGGTTGGTCCGGATGGTAAGATTGATCGCCTTAAGGCCCGCCTTGTTGCCAAGGGATATTCTCAGATATTCGGGCTCGATTACAGTGATACCTTCTCTCCCGTGGCTAAGGTAGCATCGGTTCGTCTTTTTCTATCCATGGCTGCTGTTCGCCATTGGCCTCTCTATCAGCTAGACATTAAGAATGCCTTTTTGCACGGTGACCTTGAGGATGAAGTTTATATGGAGCAACCACCTGGGTTTGTTGCTCAGGGGGAGTCTCATGGCCTTGTATGTCGCTTACGCCGGTCACTTTATGGTCTAAAGCAGTCTCCTCGAGCCTGGTTTGGTAAGTTCAGCACAGTTATCCAGGAGTTTGGCATGATTCGGAGTGAAGCTGATCATTCTGTGTTTTATCGGCACTCTGCTTCGAGTCTCTGTATTTATCTGGTGGTCTATGTTGATGATATTGTCATTACCGGCAATGATCAGGATGGTATTACTAAATTGAAGCAATATCTCTCTCAACACTTTCAGACTAAGGACCTTGGCAAACTAAAGTATTTTCTAGGTATTGAAGTCGCTCAGTCTAGCTCAGGTATTGCGATATCACAACGGAAGTATGCCTTAGACATTCTTGAGGAGACAGGAATGATAGGTTGTAGACCGATTGACACTCCGATGGATCCGAGTTCTAAACTTCTGCCAGGACAGGGGGAGCCGCTCAGCGATCCTGCAAGATATAGGCGACTGGTTGGTAAACTAAATTATCTCACAGTAACCAGACCTGACATTTCCTTTCCTGTGAGTGTTGTAAGTCAGTTTATGGATTCTCCGTGTAATAGCCATTGGGATGCAGTTGTCCGCATTCTTCGGTATATAAAATCGGCTCCAGGAAAAGGGTTATTGTTCGAGGATCGAGGTAATGAGCATATCGTTGGTTACTCAGATGCTGATTGGGCAGGATCACCTTCTGACAGACGTTCTACGTCTGGATATTGTGTTTTAATAGGAGGCAATTTGGTGTCTTGGAAGAGCAAGAAACAAAACGTAGTTGCTCGATCTAGTGCAGAAGCAGAATATCGAGCAATGGCTATGGCAACATGTGAGCTAATTTGGATCAAACAATTGCTCAAGGAGTTAAAATTTGGAGACATCAGCCAGATGGAACTTGTGTGCGATAATCAAGCTGCTCTTCATATTGCATCAAATCCAGTGTTCCATGAGAGGACTAAACACATTGAGATTGATTGTCACTTCATCAGAGAAAAGATACTTTCAAAAGAGATTGCTACAAGATTTGTGAAGTCGAATGATCAGCTTGCTGATATTTTCACCAAGTCCCTCACTGGGCCTCGTATCAGTTATATATGTAACAAGCTCGGTACATTTGATTTATATGCACCAGCTTGAGGAGGAGTGTTAGTTTATAGTAGCCAAATAGGAGTAAATAACCTTAACCTTAATCCTATATGTATTAGGAGTAGGACATGTATTATCTATATATAGGGCTCATTGTATCATTGTATAAAGAGATATAACATATTATTTTCTCCCGTGCTTTCTCACAGATTGAATATTGCATATCCACAGTAAGATTTTTAGTGCTCATCAATGGAAGTCCTCAAGGTTACTTTAGTTCTACCAAAGGGCTAAGGCAAGGGGACCCTCTATCCCCATATTTATTTGTTTTGATCATGGAAATACTCTATAGAGTGCTAAAAAAAGCTGAGCAATTAGGTTGGATCAGGGGTTGCAGGTTGGAAGAAGAGGAGGGGTAAAATGTAACATTTCTCATATATTGTATGGAGATGACACTGATTATTTGTGAAGCAACTAGAGAAATTCTTGTATCTCAGAGGGATTCTATTAATTTTTGAAGCAGTGACAGAATTGAGGGTGAATATGTCAAAAAGTAGATTGTTTAGTATTAATGCAAACAATTGTATAGAAGATTTAGCGGAGGTACTGGGATTATATATTATAAAAAATATAATTCAAACTTTTAAAACTTTAAGTTTACTGTTTCAACTAGTAGAGCAATAATCAGACAAAGAGGAATATATATGCAAACAATCCAGTATGTTGGAACGGCCAGAGGATTGGAAGGATACAAAAGAAGATCTGGAAAACTATCCCTTTATGCGTCTTCTGGACTATTTGGACAAAGAGGAATAGTGCTTGTTTCGAGAATAAAAGGAACCACATCTCTAGAGTCAGGAACCTTTGTTTGCAAAATCTGTTTTTTTTTTTGGTGTAAAAGGAGTATACTAGAGAGTATTGATCATTATATTGAATTTTTAGACTCACTTGGAAATATGTAACTAGAGATCGTTGTAGGGTCTGTCTTGTTTGGTTGTAATTTTTTCTACCTTCTTTGTACCTTTATTAATAAACATTTATCTTATAAAAAAAAAGATATCTATATAGTATAATGCCATTGACTTCTCATGACATTATTACATATTTTGTTTTTTGCTTTTTCTTTTTACGAAGCTACAATATCCCCCCTTCCCGGATGAGTTATTTTGAAACTAAGTAAAATTGTCAAACTGAACAATTAATCTGGAGCAGGACTAAATGGTTTAGTGTCAAGGCTAGAGACCTCATCACATAGATTTGAATTGTTGCTTCTTGTTGATAGTTTGAGGAGCCATTTTCTGGAGCAGATATGATGCGAGCTTGGAGACATGTTAGAGAATAACCTGGTTATGCGAAATTAATTAGCCTTTTCTTGTTGATAGTTTGATGATCCATTCTTGGAATATGATGCACACTTAGAGGCATGTAAGCAACAGATGCCAGTTACCTTGCAGTAACACTGTCTTTTATTAGTCGTATCCGTACTTTGATCCAATACCCCCAAATCCTAAAATTTGTGTGATGACGAATCCAACCTTGAGCTCTGCACCCATATCAGATACATGCACCCGAGTCCGTGCAACATAGACTCTAGGTGAGGAGTTGGGGGCTTCTTTTCTTCTTCCAGAAACAACTCTTAAAACTGAATATTGTTCCTGGAGCCTTTCTTCTGCTTTTAAGATATGATATATTGGTGTATCTCTTGTCATAACAAATATTAGATGAAAAAAGCTGATTCACTGAATTTTTATGTGTGACTCTGAGGTGAAAAGTTATTCGTAGGAACACATAAAGTTGCTGGTTTTTATAATCTTTAGATAGTTCTTGCGGCTTCTGTCTTCTGAATTGGGTTTAAAAATGCATTTGGTATTTTCATTCAGTCTTCAAATTCCCAAAATGAATTTAATCTTTCTGATAAGCGAAAAGTTATCTTAACAAAAGTATTGCAAAGTAGGAGTGGATTGTTAGGGTATTAGAACTGATCAATTAACAATGGAGCCCATTTACGTGTACACGAAAAATTCTGCTCAAGTATAAAGAATTGATGGATGAACCACGGAGTTCAGTTGACTTAAACTTAGAATTACTATTCCTTCTCTTATTTAAGTTGTGCACATGTTTAAGTTAAACATTAACTACTTTAAGCTAATGCCGCGAAGGAGTTTACTGCTATTCTTAGTTCTATTTGACCATATTTTAAGTGAATACAGAGGTTTTGAAGTTCCTTGGAAATGTTGGAATATTATGGTTAACCATGGTATTCAATGTTATTTTAGTAGACGGTAGAAAATTGCCAAAAAGGTGGCAAAGGAATACCTTCATTCCGATACATAAGAAAAAAGAGAAGGTCTTGTGCTTGAAGAACACTTATTAATTATGCAATAGGGATGGTACTGAGATCTTTGGACTCTCCTATAGAGGAGAGTTTTGGCTCGAATCTCTCTAGAATTGTCACAAGAATTTTTTCATCTATTTTTATCATCTTTGAAATCTTCGCTGAGCAGCTTGATTCTCTTGACAATTAAAGAAATTGTATCATAATACTTACACTGGTCTTATCTTCTTGCTTTCTAAGAGGTTCAAAATCTCTTTTCAAACTCAAAATTTGATTTTGTCTGGCTTGTTCACTTCCTTGATATTACTGTATGAGTTTTTTCCAAGTTTCTTTTGTTGTCTCACATGCAATGATTTTAGAGAAGATTGAACCTGCAACAAAATTTTAAATTATAATTTTGGCTTTATATTTTTTAATGTTCTCTTCTGATTGAGCTTTGGTTTGGGCAATGGTAGCATTTGTTGGGAGTGGTTGTATAAGTCTATCTTCCATTACAACCTTTCATAGATCATAAACTTCATAGACCAAATTTGATAGTCTTTAGCAGTGAAGGATTGTGGGGCATTCAAAGAGAGACTACTGCTTGCCATGGTTGGAAATAAGATTAAAAATTGATGAGTTAAAATTGAGTATGCTTTACAAATAGGCATGAGATAAAAATGGTTTAAGGTGGTTGAAATTGGTTCTTTTTTTCAGTGAAATTATAGATCCATCAAAGATCAATGGAGGCTTGATACCACTATAAGGATTTTTTTTTGAAAACATGCAAGCATCAAGAAGGTTGAAAATCTATCTCTAAAATTTCATTAACCATAGCTTTAAATAGCCACATAAAAAATGTAGTACTCCTACTGTAACTAAAGTATTAGACTCCAAAAACTAAAGAGCTATTATTGTGGGAAAAACTTAAGCAGTAACATATGCAAAATCCAACAAGAATTGCCAAGATCACAATAAAATTAAAGTAAAAGATTCATATTGGCGCTACCAACTAATTGACATTAAGGTTTATTTGTTATTGTTACACTTACAGATCAGGTGTTCGTCTGGTGTCAGTTTTGTTTTCTAGTTAGAAATTTGAATGCCTGTGTAGGATGAGTGTGAGACTTATCTAAATTTAGAAAATCCCTAATTTTTCTTAAATGTATTAAATGACAAATTATTAAGTGTTGGAATGCAAAAGATCTAAATAATGCGGAATGCATTTGGAGGATTGATATAGCTGAACCGAAATATTAAAGTGCCTGACCATCTCATATAAAAGCTTAAATTGTTTTAAAGAGCGCACTTTTATTTACTTTATTATGTCTTCAGAACGTCCTATCACGTGCGGGCATGATTTATTTTGAGTGATCAAGCACGTGACAATTTTTTTAGATAATGGGTTTGGGGTAAAGCTTAAACCCAGGGCCTTTGGTATATCTGATGCCTGCTAAATTGTGTGAATCATCTAAAAGCTTAAATTGTTTGAGAGAGCATGCGTTTGTTTATTTAATTATCTTTTTCATAGGTCAAGCACATGAAAATTCTTAATTATAATGGGTGACAGTGACTTAGTTGATTGATTCATATGGTTACAGGTCTTTTAGATTAACTGACCTTCCACGTGATATGCTTGGCTTAAGATGCCTCAATATGTACATCTTATGCATGTGTACTGGTAAAATAGAAGGTTATTTTTAATAGGAAGATGAGGTGTGTATTAGTAAACTAGGAGATTGTTTTAGAGGACGAGATAGGAACCACGGGCAAGATTTTTCACTAGATGAAGTGAGATTTATCCAGAAATTCTCAAATATTTGAATTTTTCTGCTTCAGCAAACTTGATGCTGCTTCAAGATTGAAGCAGAATTTTAACCTTTTGATCAATTTAAAAATGGCAGGCACAATATAAAGTTTGAATTTAGATATGAAATAATCGAAATACAGCATATTTTTTTTTTTTTTATCAACCAGGTTTCTTGCCCTTGTAGGTTATCACAAGAATCAATTATGGGCAAAGTGTTAGCATCAGTGGACTTGCCGGTGCTGTATCTTTGGCTGGAAGCACAGAAGGCTTATGGTCAGTTGAAGGAGGGAATCAGCAAATGGCTGCTCGATTGATCAATCATTCAGATGTCAAATTGCACCTTAATGAAGAAGTAAAGTCAGTTTCTTTAATGGGGGGAAATTATCAACTCAATACCATGAAAGGAAAGATTTACCCATGTGGAATAACAGTGGTTGCCACACCTTTAGATGAGCTGAAAATTCACTTTCTTCCAGAAATTTCAATACCTGAGAGGAAATTACAGCACACATATACAACTTTTGTTAGAGGTCTATTAAATCCTGTGAGCACTCCATCTCATGATTTGTTTGTTCTTCATTATAGATAGAAAAATTACTCAAAATAGAATCTCATTATGCTTTCAAAAATTACTAAAAAGGAAAGTGCTAGTGTTATTCTCCACTAATTGGATTGTTTTTTCTGCAAGGCTTATTTTGCTTTAGGTTCCATATCAGATATTCCACAACTGGTGGGCACTGTCGAGACACCTGATGTTCCTTTTTCAAGCATCTTAGTTATTAAGCAGCATAAGGAAAATGATATGACATACAAGGTGTTTTCTCGAAGATCTCTTGATGATGCTTTATTAGATCAGATCTTCAGGTATAATCTTATATGGCTAGCTATTTCATCTTTTATCAGAAGTAGCTGCATTTGAATCCTTTCATCTACATAAGTTGTTTCTCTATAAGCTAAATATTTGTGTACCATGCAAAATAGCCATTGAGTTCTTCTGATGCAGCCATTGGAGTAGCTGATCATCTAGTTTGACTCCTCGGGTACTTGTACTAGTGATGTATGTGAGATTTACCAAAAAACTAGTGACACATGTGAGATTGAGCTTTATAAAAAAAAACTAGCGACGCATGTGAGATTGATCAATGATATGTTAGGGTTTGAATTTCTTTGATTCCGTGGTTTTAGATTCTTACAAGGAACTATTGCCTAATCAAATCTCCCAGCTATTGGTTAAATGTTAACTATCATGACTTAGATAATCTCCATCGCCATGGAAACAGTTGACCAATCTCAAAATCATTTGTCTAATTCCAACCAAGTACATCAGCCAATGTTACTTTAGGCTCCATCACCAAAAGAAAACTAGGAGAAAAGATAAAAGACTACATAATTCATGTGATTCTTTTATGCATGGAGGATTCCTCCTGTTGGAGGATTTATAGAATTATGTACTATTTTTTCTGTGTACTCTGGGAGAAGTCTAGAGGCATATTATTACGACTTCTGGATCCAAGATTCTTAGGTGGCATGGTGAATATCTTGTAACCATTATGATGAGTTACGTAATATTGCTGCTATGATTGCGGGACTGTACAAGCATCATGGATATCGGACAAGCGATGTTTCTTTTGAAAAGGGGCTCATGGCTCACATTGCCCTTTGTCTTATTAAACCAGTTTTTTACTCCTGGAGTGGGAAAACCAATCCTGACTGCATGTGTTCTTAGCATTTGTTGGATTATAGAATCAAATTTGAATCTCTCGAACTTCATCTGTTACGGAAATCCCCATTGCAAATCTAAAGGATTTAACTTTTTCTAAGGATTGATTACAGGCTGAGCTTTTGCATTTTTGTGTTTGCAGTGTCAGAAATGAGACAGTCCGGATAAACTGGGCTGCATACCCGCACTATCATGCTCCTGAGATATTTGCACCCTTTATCTTGGATGGTCAGCACTTGTACTATGTAAATGCTTTTGAAAATGCAGCTAGCACCATGGAAACTAGTGCTGTTGCTGGTGAAAATATCGCAAGGCTGATTCTTTCCAGACTTACTGGCCAAAAACACTTGAGTTCAGTGAAATTGGAAAGCTTTGGTGATGATGCATATGATGTGCATGCAGACTTGTGAGTCGACATCACTTGCCTTTCTCCATACATGTAGAATATGCAGAGTTTTCAGATGTTGAGTGCCTAAATTTTTACTTGCTATACAGCTGTGGTGTATCGACGTCCTAATAAGTTCAGCTGTGAAGTATATTGTTCTTTATTCTCACTTTCTTTATCTCAATGTGAATAAAATGATATACAGACCACCTTTGTCATATATTACATACATCACACTAGATAGATATCATATTCATGGAATGATTCACTTTCAAGATGCATTGGTGGTGAAATGGTAGATGCACCTTCCAGTATGGCTACCTTGTTACCACTTCACTCCAGTCACTAGTCCTGCTTTCGGCATCCCCCTCCTTGTGGTTAAGTGAACGATTTCGGGCATAGCCAGCTTCCATAGTGCGACAGCGGTATGTACAAGGCCCCGGACAGATTGCCGGTGTAAGCTGGAGGAAGGTGAGGATGACGTCAAGTCATCGTGCCCCTTATGCCCCGGGCAACACATGCTACAATGGCGGGGACAAATGTCCTCGGGGGATCCATGTTTCTATGACATGAGCACGAACTTAATGAGAAACCAAAGATTGATTGCAACTTCTAGTTGATAAAAGCTTAGGGTACTCTCTACTGAACTGGGGAGAAAAAAAACATTGTATTTATTGGAAATCATAGTTCTAGCTTTGGTGGGTGAAAAAATCTACATAAATTTCCTTATAAAAAAAAAGAAAAAAGTCTACATAAATTATAGCGAGGTAAAAGTGCTTTTATTCGGGGGTGTAACTAAACTTGAATGTTCTTTATGTTGTACTAGGGCTGTTTATCGGGCGATCGATTGGATATTTATATTTAACGGTTCGATTTATCGATTACCGGCTTTTACATATACTAATCTGCTATCCAATTGGTAAGATATCGGTTGGTAAATCATTTTGGACGGATCACCTCAATGAAGATGATTCACAACTGTATTTTGCCAGAATTAGCCATTGAAACACCATAGAGTCTATGTACAGAAATTATTTTTGACTTTGCCGATTTCTCTAAGGAAAGAGGAAGGAAAAAGAGAGATAAACACACTAACATTTTTTTCTTTTTCTGTAGCTCTATTTAAACTATAATTCTTATTTTTTTGGTACGCGCGTTGCTCGTGTCACTGGCCTCAATAAGTTGATTTTTTCAAAAAACTTCATGAACATTATATATAAATTGTATAACGAAATATTTATATTATAAGAATTGAGAAGATAATATTCCTATAAAAGAATCATGTATAGAAACATGGTCTGCTTTCAATCTCAATTGTGATTTATTCAAAGCTTCAATCGCACCTCATACACGAAAACATCAAAGAAGAACTAGTGATATATCTTCTAATTTTTATTTTTAAAAATTGGTACTTTAATTGAATAAATATCTTAACTAAAAGGTTTTAAAATTGAAGTGCTTTGATAAACCTTAGGGAAATTGACTTTTGCATCTATACTCGCTTTTCGGGTCACGTTTTAACTTATACCCGCTTTGCAAAAAAAATTTCAAGCGTACTCACTTTTCGCATAAACTTCAGGCATACGGGCCTGAAGTAGCAAAGGTAATCAGAACAACTTTAGCATTCTAGGTTTTTTCAAAAACTTCAGCAGAAGTGCTGAAGTTATTTAGTTCATTTGTAAAAACTTCAGCACTAAATAAGCTGAAGTTTTGTCCTGGATTAATTAATTTTCTCATAAAGCTTTTTCAAAAACTTCAGCAGAAGATGCTGAAGTTATTTAGTTCATTTGTAAAAACTTCAGCACTAAATAATCTGAAGTTTTGTCCTGGATTAATTAGTTTTGTCATAAAGCTTTTTCAAAAACTTCAGCAGAAGATGCTGAAGTTATTTAGTTCATTTGTAAAAACTTCAGCACTAAATAATCTGAAGTTTTGTCCTGGATTAATTAGTTTTGTCATAAAGCTTTTTCAAAAAATTTAACAGAAGATGTTGAAGTTGTTTAGTTAATTTGTAAAAAATTCAGCACTAAATAAGCTGAAGTTTTGCACAGGTATCAGGAATGCGGCGCCTGAAGTTGTAAAAATTAGGGTATAGGTTAAATAATTTTAAAAATATGGGTATAGGTTAAATGGGGGCGACCAAATAGGACGCCCCGTGCAATTTCTACATTCTGATTACCTTTATTAAAGACATATATTAGTATTAGAGGTGTACATAAGTCAAGTTGGTTTGGTTGTTTATTTAATACAAAGACTTGGAATAAAAACTTGCTTCATCATTCCTTACCTGTTTAAAATAAATTGAGAAACTCAAAAAGATTCAAAAGAAGTGTTAAATATTAGACAAGAAATTTAATAATTATAATTTTAGTTGATTTTAAAATCTTAAATATTAAAAAATAATATTATATATTATATATTTTTCAATGTCAAATCTATTTTTAATAAAATAAAATTATTTTCAAATTATAAAGATACTTTTAACAATTCCTGACGTAAATTAAAAAAAAAGAGAACAGTTGCCTAGATGTTAATAGTTCAAATAAAGGACTTAATAGACAAAATATTCATTGATTTCAACCTTTTAATTTAGTTATATTACATAATTTAAAATAAGGAAAGGATTTATATAAGGTAATAATTTTAAAGTCCTATTTAGTTTACCTAGTAATATAACCTAACTCTAACAAATTTAAATTAAGAATGTATTAATACTAGCAAATTGTTCTGAAACCTCAAGATATTTGTTACCAACTATCATCTCTTCTATTACCTAGAATAGTATACATATGGCAATTAGCTTTGCATAATTTTAAGATCATCACCTTGTCTGATATATGTGTACTAGTCTTATTATATGCGCTTTGCGAGTGTACACTATCTCAATAAGAAGGAATTTTAAAATGCTATATAAATAATATATTAAAATATTATGTTTGAATGATAAAATATAAGTTAATTTTTCCTAAAATGATGAATCTTCATACAAGTTCTTAATCATCAGTCAATAAATTCAAGTAAAAAATTATTTTAATTTTGTATTCAATCGCATTTAAATACATAAGTTATCATGCTTCTTTTTAATTTCAGCAGTCACATATAATCCTTCAAAACTTAAGAATTATTTTTTTTTTGAAAAGTTATTTCCATCTTCATTAGAAGACTCAAACAAGATTCACAAATTGAGATAAAATAATAATTTTTTTCAAGAATAGAATGCAATTTATTTATTTTTCAATTAATAATAAATATTATATGTATTATTTCAACAGATTAGAAAAAGAATAAATTATTGTAGCTCATTGTATAATCAAATTACATAAATTATACGAAGAAAAAGAGTTCTGAAAAATAAAAATAAAAAGGAAATAAACAATACTAAACCTAAAACGTTTTTTTTTTTAAAAAAAAAAAGGCTAGTCAAGGACTCTCAAACAAAATTTTTTACAGCAAAAAGATAATTATATGATTTTCCATATCAAAGTCCTAAATATTAGGCTATTAATTAAATGATTGTCCCTAAATCTAGAAAAATAATTAATGACTATTCCTACATATTAGGAAAATAACTAAAATTACTACTCTGTCCAACATAATATATACTCTTAAGGGTAAAAAGGCGAACGACATTTCGCTAAGGACTTTCGTGCTTTTAATATAGTATAGAGAGATTCATCTATATTGGAACTTTCTTTAAAGAGTTCTAATATTAATTTACTTCAAATTCTTGTATATTAGATATTTTTAAAAGACTACCGCTCTATACGGGCCAAATAATAAAAAAGGGGAATATTTAATATTAGGACTTTCTACCTAGTCCAATAAGGTAAAATTAATGATCAAATTTTTAGTTGATTGCAGTGACCGAAATAGTAGGAAGCTAACCTAAATTATTATTTTATCTAATATAAACGAACAACATTTCGCTAAGGAGTTTTGTAATATAGTAATAAATATTGATATAGATAGATATAAAAGAGTGGGGGAGGGGGAGAGATTATTCAACAATGCAACATAAACACATATGAAGCTTTCAGGGTTTCTATAGATACTTTATATACATAGATACTATACACCTAGGGGTAGAAAATATTAATATACTTAATGGGTTAGCGGTTTATTCGATAAGAAAATTGAGTACTCCATCCCCACACTGATAAGCAAATATAAATTTTTAATTCATTCACCAATCGTTAATCTTATAATCTGAGATAAATAAGCCAATTCTACATTTGGGTTATTTATTACTGTTCAATTTTGAAAGCCGAAGGTTGTACACGACATATTTGCGTAAGAAATCTTGTTCAAGCATGACATTTACTCACTTATCAAAAAAGTAAAAATTTAAATAAAATGGAACATTATTTCCATCTTATGTTATGCGGTTCTATCTGCTCTTTAAGAGCTAGCTTGAATAATTTTTGAAAATTTATTGTGCACATTATTTAGAGTTTACCTTCGATTGAGGTGTTATCGCGAAACTATAGTTAAGGTGCATGCGATCTTGCACTTGGTACTTACATCTTTACAGAGAATTCAATTTCATCGAGTTCATATATATAATGATCCGACCCGCTTTGAGCATTTGCATTCAGTTTGGCGGTTTGAGGTCATGAGTAACTTCGCATGGTATATTATGACTTACGTGTATCGTCGATATTGATTTTCGAGTGGTTCCAGATTGATTTAGAAGGATGATTCTCACTTGAAAAGCTTGAAGTTGAAAGAGTTGATAAATTTGACTTTTGTGTATTTGACATAGGATTAGAGTTTTATGATTTAAGTAGGTCTGGATGGTGATTTTGGACTTGGGCGTATGTCCGAATTTGTATTTGGATGTTTCTAGAAGGTTTCAACACTGTTTGGCGAAAGTCGGCAATTTGAAGGTTTGGAGTGTTCATAAGTTTGATGGGGAATTGACTTTGATGATATCGGGTTCAAATTTTGGTGCTGGGAGTTGGAATAGGTTCGTTATGTCATTTGGAACTAGTGTGAAAAATTTGAGGTTATTCCGAGTTGATTTGATATAGTTCGGCACGAGTGGAGGTTGAAAGTTGAAGGTTCAATAAATTTAATTTGAGGTGCGATTTGTGGTTTTGATGTTGTTATGCGAGCTTTGAGACCTCGAGTAGATCCCCTATTATGTTTTGGGACTTGTTGGTATGTCTGGACGGGGACTCGAGGGGCTCAGGTGAGTTTCTGACCATTTTGGGCCATGTTAGTTCTGCTGATTTCTGGTGCTTCATTTCTTCTTTGCGTTCGCGTCAATGTCTTCAAATTCGCGTAGTGTTAGAGCTGGTATTCATCGCATTTGCGTCCATGTATACGTGTTCGCGTAGTGTTGAGTAAGGCTGGGAATTCATGATGAGTTCTTTTTCGCGTTCACGCAAGTTTGACCGTGTTCGCGAAGGCCTGGCTTATGTGTTCATCACATTCACGAGGATTATGCGTGAATGCGTAGTGTAAATTGTGGCATGGGATTTTATGCATTGCGAACGTGTAGGGTACCACTGGGAAGTGCATATAAGTACTCTATTTCGGACCTTGAGCTCATTTGATCACATTTTGAGTTGTTGAGCTCGGATTTGTGCGATTTTGGAGATGAATTTTACCACATGGATTATGGTAAATATTTTCTACTCAGATTTGATTATATTACATGATTCTATCTTCGATTTTCGGCATTTGATTGATGAATTTAAAAGAAAAATTGCGAATTTTTATCTAAATTTTTCTAAAGTGAATATTTGAGATTTGAACGTCGAATTGGAGTCGGATTTGAGTGAAATTAGTATGGTTGGATTCGTATTCGAAGGGCTATTAAAATTTGTGTGGTTTGTCGGATTCCGGAGTGCGGGCCCGGATTATTGTTTTGATTGACTTTGTGTATTTAATTAAAGATTTGACCTTTATCGTTTGAGTTTGCTTCTTATGGCATTATTTGATGATTTTGAATTTCTTTTGGCTAATTTCAAGCCCTTCAGATGTTGATTTGAGCGGGATGGCGATTCTAGTGTATTGATTTGACTTGTTTGAGGTAAGTGTCTTTCCTAGTTTTATTGGAAAATATTTTTCTACTAATTGGCATTATTTGCTACATGCTGGTATGATGCATATTCGATGTGATGAGCGTATATGCATTTGCCAAGATTTTCCATGCTCGGGAGGGGAATTTATGTACTTCTCTGTGCCCTTGTTGAACTTGATGATTTCTTAATCTATGTTTCATTTAACTCTATGACTAGTAAACTCAATTATCTTCTATACATATCATGATAGAACATAGGACATCTTAAAAAGGATTTAATGTGTCATTTTCTATAATCATATATATACTTAACTTGATCGTAGTATCGGGAATTTATATCTATACCTGTTATTATTATATTGCATGAGTTTATTTACTCGTACTAAGAGATGATGATTGGAGCCTTAGAGCTATGTTTGGCACGATGAGTATTTCCGTGCAGTTGATATGATGTTCGCACAATGAGTATTCCCGTGCGATTGGTATGATGAGGATACAATGTCAATTTTGTTGCAGTTTGAAATGAGATTGTTTTTTGTTGATTATTATCATGAAGAAAAGAAAGAAAGTTGGATTTCTGTTATGATTACTCATTCATTAAGCACTTACATGACCTTTACTTTGGTTTCCATTAGTGTCTGCTCTTATGTATGCTACCTTTTTGGGTTCCTTATATAATTATCTCTATGTTTTCCCTTTGACCCGTACTGTTATAGCTATATCTTTATCTTGTCTGTTACTATTACACTTGTGCTTTCACTTGATTTGCTTCTATTACATGTCCTCTTCGAATTCATGTCTTTGCTTGTTATTATCCCATATGTCACACGCCTCTAATTGTCACGTGATTTACTTGTTAAATGCCTTAACTTACTATATGTTTTCACTCATTACATGCTTTAATCTGCTATATTTATCTACTTACCATATGCCTTCACTGATTACTACTTGTTACGTGCTTGTACTTGCTACATGATTTCATATATTGAATACCTTCTTTTGATCCATGTTCTTACTTGATAAACAACTTTGCTTGTTTCATGTATTACTCTCCTTTTCTTAACCGGATTGGGTAACTTGTGGATTGATTGTTGATATACCTTGTGGAAGCCTTTTAATTTTATATGGTGGACTATTTTTTGATATTGGATTGCTCATTCTACTATGTTGAGTTGTATTACCTAGTCGGATAATGCGTGTTCATTATCATAGTGATATGTTGTGAATTTCCCCCTCCCCCCCCATTTGGGTGTTGTTGTGGTTTCATATGATATTTTTAATATTGTGGATTGGGTTGCACGTCGCAACAGTGAAATATATATATATATATATATATATATATATATATATATATATATATATATATATATATATATATATATATATATATATATTTGATATTGTGGATTGGGTTGCACGCCACACCAATGATTAATTGTCATGACCCAAATCTCAACATGTCGTGATGACGCCTATCACAGTACTAGGAAAACCGACAATCATAAATAACTATGCGTTTTGAATTAGAAGCATGATGAAATAAGTTTAACAGTGAAAATCTCACAAATAATCGAGAAGAATAACCGCGACTCAAATACAAAATTTTCCAAAAATTCGGGTGTCACTAATTACATGAGCTACTAAATGACAACACAGTCAAAACTTCTAATATAATTATCTGGAAAGAAAGAATATTACTAAATAAATTGAAAAGAAGAAGAGTCGAGGTTTGCGGACGCCAAGCAACCACCAAGACCAGATGTACTTGGATCTGCACACGAAGTGCGGAGTTTAGTATGAGTACAACCGACCCAATATACTTAAGAAGTAACAAGACTAACCTTGGGCTGAAAGCAGTGGCGAGCTTAGAGAGGTACAATCCAAATCCAGATAATAACAATACAAGTATAACAAGGAAATGACAGTAATAGTGTAATACTCAGAGAAACCTCATCGTCAGTTTATTCACAGTAAGGAAATATAGACATGCTTTCAAACTCAACAATTAATCTCAATACCAAAAAATATGCCAAGTATAGCTAGCATGAGGAATGTTACATCTCTATGTCTAGATAAACAAATATACATGTCAAATGCAATGCATCACGATGATACTCCTATGTACTCACGCTCTTAGAGTACTCAAGCTGACTATCTCAACTCTCACTCATCACACACATTCACTTAGCATTATACGGTACCTGCACTCAGTGCTGGTATGTCAGACTCTGGAGGGGCGGATACTTCCCAAGCGCTAATAAAACTTGCTGCGACGTGTAGCCCAATCCCATCATGAATTAATAAAGTCTGTTGCGACGTGCAACCCGATCCCATCAATATCACTCACAATCTGGCCCTTAGGCCCCAACTCAGTCATCAATCTCTCCAGTCTCTCGGGCTCACAAATCTCATGACAATTAGCCCAAACAATGATAATATGTGTAATAATAAATGACAACAGAGACTGAGATATGATATGCAAATGATGAATGTTACCGAGTATAAAATTTCTGTCAAGCAGATAATTCAACAACAGAAATGACCTCAGCGGGTCCCAACTGAATAAACATATAGCCTAAACCTGATTTCTAACATGGGTTGCAGCTCAATTATTCTAACACGTAGGGATTACATGAGTAGCAATAAGGTTTGATAACTACACAACACCACAATATCAACCGAGTCACAATTACTACGGTGCACACCCACACGCCCATCACCTAGCATGTGCGTCATCTTAATATCAACCACATAACATGAAATATAAGGATTCATACCCTTAGTACCAAGTTTAGAAGTGTTACTTACCTCAAACCACACAAATCCCTTCTCCAACAAGCCCTTGCCTCGCGAATCAGCCTCCGAACAACTCGAATTTAGCCACAAACAACTTAATACAATAAATACAAGCTATAAAAATCAATGCCATACGAAAAAGCTAAGTTCTTTAACCAAAGTCAAAAAGTCAACCCAAAAAGTCCACCCCGGGCCCACGTATGGGAACTCGACAAAATTTATAGATTCTGAAGCCCATTCAATAATGGGTCCAACCATACCAAAATCATCCGATTCCGATCACAAATTTACACTCAAACCCCCAAATCTTACTCTCCAATCCCTAGTCCAAAATCCCCCAAATCCCACCTTAAAAATATATAATGTAGGTGTAGAAATCAATGGGTATTCAATATTAATGAATATAAATGATCAAAAGTTGCTTACCTCTTGAAATCTTGTGAAACCCCTCTCATAAATCACCACTAGCCGAGCTTGAAAATTCAAAAAAATGAGAGAATCCTCAAAACCCTCGATTTTATCTTCTGTCCAGGCATCTCGCATCTGCGGTTCACTTAACCGCTTTTGTGGTCCCGCAGGTGCGGTCCAACATCCGCTTATGCGGTTGCCCTTAAGGTCCCCTACCTTTTCTTTTGCGGACCAGACTACGCTCCTACGGAATCGCACATGAACCCCCGACCCCGCTTCTGCAGAAAGCTCTTTCACCTTGCAACATCCGCTTCTGCGCTCCACTTACCGCATCTGTGACCTTGCAGGTGTGGAAATCTTACTCGCACCTGCGCTACTATATTTTCTCTCCAAAACTCGCACCTGCACCTACATGACCGCTTTTGTGGCTCCGCACCTATGGCCAAAACCTCGCAAGTGCGGTTACACCAGAACAGCTGCCACAGAAATTTCATAAGTCCAATTCTTGATTCGATTTCAATCCAAATCACTCCCGAGGTTCCTGGGATCCCATCCAAACATACCAAACTATCCTAAAACATCATGCGGACTTATTTGAACCCTCAAATCACATCAAACAACATGGAGAACACAAATCGCACCCCATTTCAAGCCTATTGAAACTAATGGATTTCCAACTTCTACAATCAATGCCGAAACATATCAAACCAACTCCGATTGACCTAAAATTTTGCACACAAGTCATAAATGACACAATGGACCATTCCAACTTCTAAAACCAAAATCCTAGCCTCGTAACAACAAAGTCAACTCTCGGCCGAACTTCTCAACTCTCCAAACTTCAACATTTTCAACTTTCGCCAATTCAAGACAAAATCATCTATGGACCTCCAAATCAATATCTGGAGACAATCCTAAGTCCAAAGTCACCATACAGAGCTAACACAAAACTCCATTCCAAGATTATTTACACATAAGTCAACATCCGGTCAACTCTTTCAACTTAGGCTTCTAAAATTGGGACTAAGTGTCCTAATTTATTTCGAAACATCTCCGGAACCAAACCAACCACCCTTTCAAGTTACATAACAACAAATGAACATAGAATAAGTAATAAATAGGGTAATGGGGCTATAATACTCAAAACGACCGACTAGGTCGTTATATTCTCCCCCTCTTAAACAAACGTTCGCCCTCGAACGGGTCTAGAATCATACCCGAAGTCTCAAATATGTGTGGATATATAATCTGCATATCCCGCTCCGTCTCCCAAGTATCCTCTTTGACTGGCTGACCTCTCCACTGTATCTTCACTGAAGCAATATTCTTTGACCTCAACTTCCAAACCTGTCGATACAAAATGGCCACCGGCTCCACATCATAAGTCAAATCCCCATCTAACTGAACCGTGTTGAAGTCCAAAACATGAGACAGATCACCGAAATACATCCAGAGCATGGAAACATGAAACAGTGAAGGAACACTCGATAGACTAGGTGGGAATGCAAGCTTGTAAGCCACCTCTCCAATCCTCTCAAGTAACTCAAAAGGGCCAATATACCGAGGTCTCAAGTTTCCCTTCTTCCCAAATCTCATAACATCCTTCATGGGCGAAACTCTAAGCAATACCTTCTCCTTCACCATGTAGGCAAAATCATGAATCTTCCGATCAACGTAACTCTTTTGTCTAGACTGTTCCGTGAAGCTGATCCTGAATCAACTTAACCTTTTCCAAAACATCATCAACCAAGTCAGTACCCAATAGCCTAGCCTCACACGGCTCAAACTAACCAACCGGAGACCAATACCGCCTCCCATACAAGGCCTTATATGGAGCCATCTACATACTCGATTGGTAGCTGTTGTTATAGGCAAACAACAAGCGGTAGAAACTAATCCCAAGAATCCCCAAAATTCATGACACAAGCGCGTAGAATATCCTCTAATATCTAAATGGTGCACTCGGACTGTCCATCCGTATCAGGGTGGAATGTTGTACTCAACTCAACCGGTGTGCCTAGATCTCGCTGCACTACTCTCCAAAATTGTGATGTGAGCTGCGTGCCCCGATCTGAAATAGTGAACAACGGCACACTGTGAAGGTGGACAATCTCGCAGATATAGATCTTAGCCAACCTGTCACGCCCCAAAACCGAGGAGCGACCGATGCTCAACCGAGTAAACCCGACTGAGCAATCCTATTAGATTTCATTCTACCCAAATTCATTTTTGAATAAAGAGGAGATGTACTCCATTAATCATACTTTATAAATATTTCATTAACAACTTCTATTTTGTTTCCATTAGCAGTTTCAACAAAAATATTACAATTTTTATAGATATGATAAAAAACATACATGCCAAATACCAATATTTCTAATTTAATTTCCTATATCAAACACCACCCACAACCTGTCTACGGGGCCTCTAAATACAACTGAAGAGTAATATGAAAACGCCGGCAACAAGGCTCCGGCTATACCTCAAAATACAGAGTACATGAAAAACAAATAACACAGGACCCCGAAATGAAGTGGGGCTCACCAAGTCGGCTGAAAAGAAGATGCGCCACTAACTTCAACCAACAATGCCTGCTATGGAACCACCTACATCCATTTAAAGATGTAGCGCTCCTGGCAAAAGGGACGTTAGTACTGTCGAATAGTAATAGTATGTAAAGCTAAAAATTATCTTTCAAAATAGAATAATCATACAAGAAAAAGAAATCCATATAAACAATCAAGTCATAATCAATAACATCGAAATGCCCAAGTGAAACCTAACGATTGTCAACATATGGAAGTAACACACATCTCATTAGAAAGATCAATAATGCAATAAGAAGAATTCAAGAATTCAATGAGAAACATAAGCACCATCACAACGTCAATTAAGGATTTACACAAACTTTCAAGAGAATCATTTTTAACGTTAGTTTGGCCATCACTAGCATTAACATCTCATTACTCATATCACCACCATATACGGAGTCCGATCACGACCCGATTGGCTAGGTCGTATTCCTTGGAGACATGTTTCCACAATACCAATTTTTGTTTCGATTTCAATTCGATTCATAACATAACACAAAACCACCATGTGTTCGGCATGGTGTCCGATCACGGCCCGATCGGCTAGGCTGTCTTACTCAAGACATTTCTATTTTCATCAATCATCTCATTTCTCATTGCACACATATATTTCAAGTCTTCCAATGCTAGTGTCCACAGTCGTTAATTCATACCCGACACTAGGCCCCATTTCATAATTTAATTCATTTCCACATATTTCACATCAATATCAATTTCATCAACAAGTCTTCGGTTCAAAACATCAAGTACACATGAGAGCAAACACGAATTATGGGCCTATAGAGACTGTCGCATTCCTTTTGCAATTTAACATGTTTTCCATAACATCAAAACTTCAACAAGTAACAACATAACATCATGGAAGAACTTGAATGCATATGGCACATAAGGTCTTACAACACAAATATGTTTGAAATGTTATTTCCTTCATCAATCAAGATTAAGGCTTACACAATTTATAGGGGAGCACCATAGAGGCTCGATTCCTAAGAAGAGGGGGTTTTAGCCATACATACCTCAAAGAGATTTTAGGCAAATTCCACTTTTAGAAGTTATCTCAAATAGTTGAGTCGAGGCTCGTCTCGTAATCTATTTCATATATATATTTTCTCATTTCATAGGCCTCGTTAGGCACAAGTATATATGTATCCACACTCTATTTCCCTAGTTTATTTAATTCGTTTTCAAGTATCTTTATAGTTTATCATCGACTAAGCACACTCAATCTAGGCATTTAGTACACATACTGGCAAGTAGGAGTATTGAGCACATCGAGTCTTCTTCACCTAATTAGTATACCAGTTTTCATTAAAATTACCACTCGAGACTATGCCATATTAATAAGCAATCCTTACTCGAGACTATGCCATATTCATCCTCAAATGATAAGTAGAGTCTGCCCCAAACACTTAACGTAATATATCTCTTTTCTCACCTACCTCAAGTCCCTATATTTTGACTAACTCTCAAATTTTTCAGAAATTTCGGCAGCATCTCCTTTGTAACTAGGCCTATCCAGCTTCCAGAGAACCACCAAAACTATCCTAACAACATATCCACAACTCGACAAAGCACCATAATGTATATATCAATAACACTAATCTCAGCATTACAAGCACTACATTATTATAATGATACTTGGACATGGATTGCAGATTTTTAAAACATAACACCTCGAATGTACCTTTCAAATCAAAACCAATTGTTATAAAATCAAGAGAAAATATTTTCTTTCCACGACACTTTCGGCCTTCAAGGTGGCCTCTTAGACTTACAGACTTCGCCATAACACATTCACGAGAACAATCTCAACTCCCAAACTTACCTAACAAGGATGACAAATAGATACCTCGCATAAGCTAACTATCCATTAACTTCACCTTCAATAGTTTCCACGGGAATTATATAGAATGTATCTCCAACTATCTTCCTAGACACATGCACATGAAAACACATGGTACATAGGGAACAACGATGGGAAGACATCGTACTCATAGTGCGGCCTAATGTGAACTACACTTATTTCACCTTCATTATCAATTCACATAACATCTTTAGGGAGAAAATATTGAGAATAACCCGTTCACCCTCTTCAACTCTAAATCTCTACCCGAACACCCACCCTAAACCTTTGATGACCTTCAACAATCACTCTAAGATGTGCTATCATAAATTGACCATAAAATTACTTATCAAATATATTTGATCACGGGGTGATGCTTCCTCTTTGACATGTTTGAACCTTCAATACCCAATAGATTTAATGCAATGAGGAACAATGGAGTTCAAGATTGGGCTGGAATTATTCAGGAATCCATTAATGTGCTGAGCAGAGTACTTCATGAGGTTATATGCTAAGAGACGTGAGGATTACTAATAACAATGTTGACATGGTTAATCATTGTGACGACATCAATCATTAGAAAAATGAAGCATATAGGTAACTTGTCGCACCCCCTTTTTCTTGCGCGAAATCGGGTTTCGACATTTCTGAGACAACTCCCTTCCTTTTGGGATGGGATATGGGATTTGAAGAGTCTCCACCTAACGGATTAAGGTGCGTTAGGGAACCTAGAGTAATTAACTCATAGAACTAAATTGTGTCACCAGAGATCGGGTAAGGGCACAAAATTACCTTGAGGGGAAGGTGTTAGGCACCCCTCGAGGTCAACAACGGTGGGCCCCTACCGAACTTAATTACGCGAATTAGTCTTTAAAGGAAAATAAAGCAATTTAGACAATAATTATTTTAAAATAATAATTAAAGGGGTCCTAAGTTTTTTAGCCTATAGGATCATTTCCATGCAATACTTGGTAACTTTCCCCAGGTTTATCGCCTTTACTACCCAATTACTGTATTTCAGTTGTTACTTAAGTGTTCTAGTAGCTTCTAACTCGTGCCTTATGCGTGCACTACCCGTCCCTTTCCTATGGTCCTGGAGGTGTTTAAGACCTCTATTTAAGGTGGTTCTAGACTGACCTAGGTTGCTTAAAATGAGAAAAAGCTAGGTAACAAAAAAAATTCAAATAGGACTGTCACATGAGAGCAACCAAAGGCTCATGTTAACCTCCGCAAATAGTCAACAAATGCACGCAGTTCAATCAGCAAATTTCATTAATTTAGGATCCTATAGGCAGGATATTTAGATGGGCAGAGACAAAATGTAGAGACGCAGTTTGTTTAAGGCAAGCATCGGGACCTATCAATTTGCCCACTGATTTTGATTAAGTTCTGAATATGGGCAAATTTCAAGCAGCAAGAGATCACAGTTTTAGGCCCAGAATTCTTAATAAACCTACAGTTTTGCCTAAGTGATAACCAGAACAGAATCCTATAGGCATGGTATCTACAACTGTTAATTATTGACCTAGAAGAACGAGTTACTGATTTTAACAGACATGTTTTATCTCTTTAGATCCTATAGGCATGCTTTCTACTTTTGCAGAATTAGTTAACCCGTATAGGAATGATTTCTAAGTGTTGAAACTGATTACAAGCATAATTTCTAAATTTACAACTGATTTACCCTATAGGCATGATATCTATTAGTTTAAATCCTATAGACCTGATTTCTAGGTTTTGAAACTGGTTCTTTTTATTCCTATAGGCATGGTATCGAAGTTGAAACTGATTTATTTATTTCCTATAGGCATGATATCCATTAATCATGTTGGGGCATAGTTTTAAAGCAAATTTCTAGGAAAGTTTATTAGCTGAAACAAATAGAATCCTATATATATGACCACTAATGCACATTGAGATTAGAAATATGTGTTGATCCTATGAACATGAATTCTAATGCAGAATTATAAAGGACCCATAGTCAATGTCTCTAATATGCCAAAAATATGAAAAATTCAGAATCATAAACAGTCAGAAGGAAATCCTATGGGAAGAATCTCTAAACAAACAGTAGCATGCACACAAGGAATCAACACAATGGACCTATAGGCAGGATTTCTACCCGAGCATGAACAAAGATATATCGAAACCCCCCAGCTTTTACTAATAACCCAAGATCTGTTATTATAGAGATTATTATTTTATCACAGCCCAATATAAATGGATTACATAGTAAAAATCATTACATTATAGGGAGCCTTAACAGGCCCAATATTAACCTAGAAATCAGGCCTTCAAGCAAAGCAAGTCTGTAGTATACAGGTGGTCCATCCATGATACACAAAATTAGGCTTCTGGTGTGTCAAATTTCCAAAGGGCCTCAGGGACCTCGGGCAATGCTCACACCAGAACCTTACTCAGAACAACGGTTTGTAAATGATTGGAAGACCAGTCCTAACGTGTCAGAGTTCAGAGGAGTCTCAAGGACCCTAGGCAGTGCTCACATTGGGGGTGGTAGGAACCTAGACAACTAAGAGTAGAAGTTTGAAAATAGTATATAAGGGGTAGGGGCAGTTTTAGAAAAATAGTTTTTCCAGGAGCAAACAGAAACATAACTCCACCTAGACAAGTAGAATCCAAACATATTGGCACTGATTCGAACATAACTACTACACTAGTAATTAAAGCAATCACAAAAAGTGCAAGGACACTTGGGTAACAAAAAAATTGACTGTCCAAAAATGTTTGCAATATCTAAACATGTTCAGAGTAGGGAACATATAACTGAATCAAAAAAAATTTCACATTACTGAAGATTACTTAGTTCATTAATTACCACTGCGTGAGGCCATATAGACATGTATTAAACATAAACATGCTGAAGTTTGAAGTATCTAAACAAACAAACACATAGAACAGGAACTAAAGCATACTAGTCTAGAAAGAGGTAAACAGAAACCATGGATCAGAAAGAAACATGCTAAGGTAAGCACACAAAATAGAGTAGGTTAATAGGAATTGAGGCATGATAGTTGAGAGAGAAATAAATAGGAACTATATGGCAAACAAAAACATATCGAGGTTTAAAATAAACTAATCATATAATTCTCATGGAATAGAACAAGATAATAAGAACTAAGGCATTATAGTTGAGAAAGAGATGGTCAGGAATCAGGTATCCAAACAGAAGCATGTTGATGTCTATAATAAACTGACTACATAGCATAAAGAATAGAACAAAATAACAGGAATTAAGGCATACCAGTTAGGGAGAGAGTAAACAGGAAGGAGATGGAAATTTGAATCCAAGAGTCTAGCCTTGGCTTTCAGCCGGCTAGACAATGTAGCAAATCAGAATGATAGAAAGAACTCAAGTTGCGTTAGTGTAAGTGTGTGAGTGTAGGTTTGTAAGCGTGAGCTTGTGTCTCAACGTGTGTTTTAAAATCAGAACAATGAAAGGTTTATATAGCATACAGTAGAGTAAACCAAATAAGGCGGGCAAATCAACGACACACAAATAAGGTATTCAAAAATTAATTAATCAATCAATACAAATCAATTAATAGGAAAGAATCACGGAAGTATCACTTAGATTAAGGAGAATCAATTAGCAGCCATGATTGAGGTTTATAAGGTAAGCAATAAGTCCAAAGATCACTTATAGGTCGGTCATAACAATCAAAGCCCATAAATCAGGCCAGTAATATAATTAAGGGAAGTAGTACCAATTACGAATCACATATAAGGAAAGAATAGGTAAAAATCTTTCAGAGGGATATCAGTTATAAAAAGAAGTACAATTTCAAACTCTAATTAAGCAAGTAAATCAGTTTAATTGACACCCAAAGTAAACGGCCAAACATTATAGCAAGCAGCAGAATAATTAGAAACCTTAGGACATAAAGACATAGAGATGAAAATCAGTCGAAAAAGTAAAGGAAGAAAACCGGAGTTTAACACTTAAATGTTTTCAAACATTTTTGCAGAAACTTCTTTAAAAAAAAATTGAAACCCTAGCTTTTAGGGAAAAATGAAAACCGGTTAACAATGATAGGAAAAACAGTAGAATCTTAAAGGAAAAGTAACAAACAAACTCAAACCGCTTCAGATCTAAAGAGATCTGAAAGGATTTAGCCAGAAATAGTTAGGTTATGTAAAAAAATGGACAAAGGTGAGAAAATCAGGTTTGAACCAGAGATTTGAAGCCATAAACACGAAGGTATTAGTACTCACAGACATAGGAATGAATACAGATAGATTCATCGAGAAAATGAGGGATTTGAACCAAATCTGGTTCGAATCTCTTTGAGATTCCATCAAGCAATACGAAAATCATAACACCAGTAGAGATAAGAGGCCAGGTAAGGCCTGAAATTGAAGAGAAAACCCGTGAATCGAAGGAGTTTCAGTGACGGCGAGCTAGGGTTAGGAAGAGGGTGGGAGAGAAGAGAGGAGGAAGGGGTTTCAAGGGAGGCCGTTTTGGAAGAATGGGTAGGGTTTTGGGGTCGTTTAGTTAATTTAAAATGGAAAGAATATCCTGGACCGTTGATCTCATGAGATCAACAGCCAGGATTAATTCTAGGCTGGGGCGGATATGGATCAAGGTTATGGGTTATGGGTTAATGGGTTAATTTAATTGGGTTGAGGTGGAAATTGGGCTAAGGTCCGAAAATCAAATTAAAAGAGGCTATATGTTAAAGACCCAATTATTTTGATAAAATAATTTATAAAAATAGTTAATAAATGATGAAAAAGCTATTTATGTATGAAAATGATTTAAAATAGTTACTTAATATAATAAAATATAAAATAAAGTCATTTTTGTGTAAAAATAAAGTAATTATGCACACATGGGCTATTATTGCAAAGTTATTGCAATTATAACCTGAAGATGTAAATATGATTATGCCTAAAATAATTAAAACTTAATATAGATATAAAATTCTATATCTAAGCAATAAAATTATTATAAAATCATTTGTGATGCAATTAGTAATTATTTAGATAATAATATGATGGAATAAATTAAATAAAAATCCTTTAAAATTACAGAAAATTATGAAAAAGATATTAATTGATGCTCATGCATTATTTTGAAAATATATATGCATTTTAAAAATAATATAGGGAATAAATTGGGTATTAACAACTGCTCATCTTTACCCGGGAAGGATGAAAGAGTTGTCGGGTAAAGATATGATGGCCAATCTTGACCGAATAGAGTGATTTGAGAGATATAGGCCGCACTCTAGTTTCCGAGCTGCCTACATATCCCTGGTTTTACAGGAATCAGGCCGTGTGTAGTTCTGGATCCACTGGCAAAATATACCGATGACGTTATCACAAGGACGGGTACAAGGTTTCAAATAGGATGAACTTGTTATGGTGAGTGGTCAGGTTTGAAATAGTATGAAGGAACTGGAGCGGGATTGCTCCTGTTGGAATAATGGTTACTCACCGGGTCAACTGCAAATCAGAAGATGTACTGCAAGCATATGCGTATAAATTTGCGTGAATTTAGACATGATGCAAATTCCCTTCAAACCATGAAAATTGTCTTTGGACGGTTGAGGATGATGTCCTTAGACATTGACGTCCCGGGCCATGAATTGTGCGGTAAGGGATTCACAGGCCATGAAATGATGTTCTCGGGCCATGAAAATGGTGCCTTCAAACCATGAAGCCTTTGAATAATGATATGCAAGTTTGAGAAATCCTTAGGCCATGGCATGGCATCTTCCGTCTATGAGGATGGTGCCTTCATACTATGGCGCCTTCGGACAAGTTGGCGATATTTCAGCCCATGAGGTACAAAGACATGATGCTAGAAGCAACAAGACAAGTCTTAGTCTTGTATTAAGTTGAGGGCAGAGCTTAGCCCGAGAGAGGAGAATAATGCAAGTGAGACAGTGCTTAGTCTTGTGCGAGATTCGGGACAGTGCTTAGTCCCATGCAAAGAGAAGGCCGTGCTTAGCCTTATGCCAGATTCGGGACAATGCTTAGTCTCATGCAAAGAGAAGGCATTGCTTAACCTTATGCAAGTAGAGAGGCAGAGCTTAGCCTCATGCAAGATTTGGGACAATGCTTAGTCCCATGCAAAGAGAAGGCAGTGCTTAGCCTTATGCAAATAGGAGGCAGGCCTTAGCCTCATGCAAATGGTTTGAAACAGGGCTTAGTCTCATGCAAAATGAAGGCAGTGCTTAGACTTATGCAAATAGGGAGGCAGGGCTTAGCCTCATACAGGTGTTGAGACAAGTCTTAGTCTCATGCAATATGAAGGAAGTGCTTAGCCTTATGCAAATAGGGAGGCAGGGCTTAGCCTCATGCAGGTGTTGGGATATGGCTTAGTCTCATGCAAGATGAAGGTAGTGCTTAGCCTTATGCAAATAGGGGGCAGGGCTTAGCCTCATGCAGGTGTTGAGACATGGCTTAGTCTCATGCAAAGTTTGGGACAATTCTTAGTCCCATGCAAAAAGAAGAGTAAGAGTGCAGTATTCTTAGCTGGCAATGTGTTTTATACATAGAGATTGCGTTGTTGCGACGGTGTTTGTCATGGTGATATGTTCTGAACCCAAAGAAAATTTGTGAGTTTTGCGGGGGAAGTTTGGTCCGTGCCTTTACTTTCTCGATTTGCCCCGCTCTGTCTGAAGATCCCGTTCAAGCTATTAGGGTAGTGTTTGCTAAAGGAAAGTTTCCTCTTTCAAAAATATGCGTGCATAATTTTCAAAAGACATAGTAGTATATAGTTTAGAAATTAGTTAGATGAACCAATAACTATGACATAATCAGAGACATTGCGACTTCTTCTGCCGTAGAATTTTGAGGGTCTTCCTCAAAATTCTTCCTCAGTTAACTAGATAACCTTTCTGGCTGCTCCACACGCTGCTGTTGGCTGAACTTACTTTGGAATTTTGAGGGTCCTCCTCAAAATTCTGCCCCAGCTTCTGATTGTGGGGGAAATAGAAAATTTTATTGAATTGTGACCAAAACCACAGGGCTGCTTACGTATCCCCTCTTAAACGGGAATCAGGTCTAGCATAGTTTAATTTACATCATACAGAAAAGCATAAGATGATTTTACACATAATATATTTTGACTTCATCTGAGTTGATAGGCTTTGGCCAGATTTCTCTGTCTATCTCTGCGAGTATGAGTGCCCCTCCTATTAATACTCCGTGAACCATGTAAGGACCTTGCCAGTTGGGTGAAAATTTTCCTTTGGGTTTATCTTAATGTGGAAAGATCCGTTTCAATACCAGATGCCCCAGTGTGAATTGTCTTGTCTTGACTCTTTCTTGATTTTCAGGCTCATGTCTGGCTTGAATTTTCCTGAGTTTCTGCTTCACTGGCGGACTCATTGGATTTGTAGGTAACTTGTGGCCACTATGAATGTGATTAACCTTGTCATATCGTCGTATGACCATGCAAATATATCCTCATATTCTTTCAAGAACCGAGTGTATTCCTCTTTCTCCGACGGTGACAAATGGATGCTTATGCAGGTTTCCTTGACGGTTTCGGAATCTCCCAAGTTGACTATCTCGGTCTCGTCCAGTTTGGACTTGCGCTTGTTCTCAAAATTCTCTACTTCTCTGACGATCTCTTCAGGTATTACATCCTTTTCTTCTATTTCTTCTGAATCACTGTCCTTTTATTGCGATGTCTCATTACATGTCACAGTCGTCGGTTCATCAAGATAAGAAATAGTAACGCTGTAGGGATAGAGATATGAAAAAAAATAGTAATAATAAAATATCAAGCCATTTAAAAATGTCAAACAAAATGATTTTCAATAACTCAAATAACATTTTTTTTGGAACATTGAAAAATATTATTTAAGACAAGAAAAAAATGCAAAAGTGGAAATCATTTTTTTAGAAAAGTAAACAATGCTATTCAGCCTTGCTACCCCCGGACTCGTCGGGCCCTTAATGGTCTAACAGTCCATTTCTTGAGGAATGCTCCTCTCTCCACAGCTTGGATGGTAGGGCCTTCCTCCTCCTCCTCCTCCTCCTCCTCCTCCTCCGCGACGATCACACAACAGTCCATATCATCATCTTCCAAGAACAAATTCCTCAATGCTGCCAATGCTTCTTCTTCCTATGATCCCCATATGATATCGACCTGATGGAAAGTCTGACTCAAGTGCGGCATGGGTTGCTCAAGAGGGTAGTATGGGCCACGCCATGGTGGCGACCAATTCCGATATTCCTGCCAGGTATACTGATATTCGAGACTGAAGGTTGTGCTATGGCGCTTCAGATGTACTTGTTTGGAGATACCTTGAAGATTTTTACCAAGCCCCTTACCAGGTTCATACCCTGCCCATGCCAGTATACTCTCTATTTTTATACTCCACTATTTATCTTTTTCAATCGCGTTAACACGTTCGATGTGATGGTAGGTTTCTCCACCTAACTTTCTTTTGTTTTCTACTAGCGGAACAATCTGACTGGTGAAAATGGGGTTTCTCCCCTCTCCATGGATGATCACTTATTGATGGTTCCACTCAAATTTTACCGCTTGGTGCAAAATGGATGCGACAGCTCCAGCGACGTGTATCCAAGTCCGTCCAACAATAGATTGTAGTAGGCAGAAATTTCTAGCACCTGGAATTCAACATCGAACCAGGTAGGAACCATTTTCAAGAATAAGTTAGTTTCTCCAATCGTGGCCCTTTGAGACCCATCGAACGCTTTCACATTCATAGTCCCTGCTCGTATCACATGTAAACCCTTGCCCAACCTATTCAAAGTTGTTAACGGGCAAATGTTGAGGCTGGATCCTCCATCTATCAAAACTCTGGCGATGATCTTTTCTTCACATTGCACTGTGATGTACAGTGCTTTGTTGTGACTTAACCCTTCAAGTGGTAGCTCGTCCTCATGGAAAGTGATCTTTTGGCTTTCTAGCACCTGCCCCAGCATATTGGCCATTTCTCCACTAGTGATGTTGTTTGGCACATATGCTTCATTCAACACTTCGTCAGAACATTCTTGTGTGCTTCAGAATTTTGCAATAATGACAGGATGGATATCTGGGCAGGAGTCTTAAACAGGTGATCAACAACAGAATACTCCCTTGCTTGTACCTTCCTCCAGAGGTCATCTGGACCAGTCTCAATGATGGGCGGTTTGTTAGAAGCTTGCTTACTGGTTTCTCCTAAATTTTTAGGTGTATAAACCCAACTTGTTCTGGTCATTCCTTGTGCAGCGCTAGATTCTTCCATCTTTGAATTTTCCTTTCTTCTAGCCTCGACCACATAATATAAAGGTACGTCATTGGAACTGAAGGGTGGTGTGGATGCCACCGTTACAGTGAAAGGTGTGGACACCTCCACTTCAAATGGAGTGAGTGTTGTTGCAGGTGGTGTTACTTCTACTTCTAAAGGAACCGATGCGGCTACCTCGACCTCAACTGGTGGCTGTACCTGCACCACAATGGGATTGAGTGTGAATGCAGGTTTCTTAGGATCGTCACCTTCTCGAATAAGCCCGATTGATACCTCGGGATCCCATTCTTTATCAGTTTATATCACATTGACCCCTCCACTCCTATGATCTGGGAGAGGATTGTTGCGGACATTGGGTGCAGTTTCCTTCGCTTGTATGACCTTATTATTAATCAGTTTTTGGATCTTGACTTTCAAGGTACAACACTCGTCAATAGTGTGTCCTTTCATACCGTAATGGTGCGCACATGTCTTGTTTTGATTGACCCATTAAGATGAATTCTCCATTGTCAAAGCGGGAATAGGGGTGACATAACCAGCTACTTTCAACCTTCCGTACAACTAGTCGATGGGTTCAGCAATGGCGGTGTATTGTCTGGGTGGCTTGCGTTCAAAATTAGGCCTGGGTTTTTGGTAGTTTGGACGAGTTAGAGGTGACTAATAATATGATAGTTGGGAATTATAGGTATGGTAGGCGATAGTAGGTTGGGAACATCTGGGAGGTGATGGTTGGTATGTGGGTGGAGGTGTTTGGTATACAAATGGAGTTTTTGGGACTTGGGCAACCATTACTGTTCCCACTTCTTTCTTTTTTGATATACCACCTGATTGCAATGCTTTGTCCGTGGCCTGCAGTGCCTCAAAATTATTCACCATTCCACTTTTAATACCTTCCTCGATCCTTTCTCTGAGATTGATGATATCAGAGAAATTATGATTCTCAATAACCATTAACCTTTCGTAATATTGTGGATCCTGAGCCCTGACAAAGAACTTGTTCATTTGCTCTTTGTCTAATGTCGGCCTGACCTTCGCTGCTTCTGACCTCCACCGAGTAGCATACTCGAGGAAAGTCTCAATTGGCTTCTTCTTGAGGTTCTGGATATAGAAAAAATCAGGTGCATTCTCCATGTTGAATCTGAACCTGTCCATGAAATCTGACGCCATGCTCACCCAATTAGCCCATTTCTTGGGATTCTGGCTTATGTACCAAGACAGGGCATCTCTAGTAAGGCTTCTCATAAATAGCTTCATGCGAATCCTTTCGTCTTTTCCAACCCCCACGAGCTTGTCACATTAAGTTCTCAAATGGACCTTGGGGTCGCCCCTTCCATCAAACATTTCGGACTTGGGAGGTTTGTAACCCTCCGGCAGTTCCACATCCGGCTGTATGCATAAATCCTCATAATTCAGACCTTCAATCCCTTTGCCTCCTTCAACACCCTAAACTCGGCTTGTTAGTTTCTTGAGATCCTCAGCCATACTCTTGATGAGCAGGTCCTTCTCGGCGTATTCTAGTGTATAGGAGATTGGTTGAGTGGAGTGAGGTAAGGTTTCTACGTATATAGGGATCTTCTGGTGAATTCAAGGAGTTTGCGTGTAGTGGTGATCATTGGTGGAGTTCTGAGGTTCTAGGATAGGTTGCGGTATGTTCTGAGGAGTGTGATAGGTGGTTTGTGGGTATTGAGTAGGGAGATGCTGATTTTGAGGAGGGGTTGTATATTGGTGAGGTGCGGGAGAATTCTGCGGGCGTTTGTTGGGTGTGTTCTGAGTTGGTTCAGGGTTCTGGGTGTCTGGGACATTCAATGTGAGGGAGAGATTTGCCAAGTTGCGGACCTACTCAAGCTCACCCTATAGTTCAAATATCTCCTGCTCAAGCCGTAAAACCAAATCATTTGGGGCCTGAGTGCCCCGACCATCGGAATTTTCCACATTCTCAACATGTGCCGTGTCGTTCATATCATCCATTTTAGCTTTCCCTTTTCATTTCAGTACACTTGGAGGAGGAGAAGGTGGAGGGCCTATGGATCTGGTATGATAAGCTTATGATGCCAGTATGTGTGAACCAACCTTGGGGAATGGGAATAATAAAAAAGGAAGGGAAACAAAAGGTAACCAAGTCAGTAAGGGTTCCAAATTGAGTATTTGCAATATTTAAACACATAGTGCGGGAATGTAAATTCACGTCCTAATTTGGGAGCCTTATTGTGCCCGAGGTAGGCCTAGCGACAAGTTGATTTGGAGAACTTCAGTGCCAATAATTGGCCCATTTCATTAATGTAAAATTAGATGAATCTAAAACGACACTAAACAAGATAAGTCATTAATGGCAATTGGCCTTATTACATTTGAAAAAGCAGATAAACCTAATCTACTTGGTCCCAGAAAGACCTTCCCCAGGCTTGATCTTCTTGGCTTCATCGATTAGGTTCCCCAGGTTGCGCATGCCCAACAACAGGTATACCCTTTCTAGATGTCCTCCTTTGCTTCCCTCATCATTTTGGCAGTCGTCGACTCTCTTCCTCGTCTTCTCCTCCAGCTCCATCAGACCCTGCTTTAGATATTCCAGCCTTTCATTAGACTTTATAGCCATTTCCTTCCATTCATTGATCAGTTTCATATCAGTCTTGTGTTGCTCCAGATGCTCGGCCTCGGACTCACGAACCCTTTTGCACAGCTTATTGTATTTCACTTGGGCTCCAGCAACTTCATCTATGACCATGTTTCCCCGACCGATTCCCAGCTCAACTATCCTTGATATGTTTTCTTCCAACCATGATAGGTAAAAGTGTACATGCCCTGTGTGATACCTGTCTGGCTCAATGGTGTCCCTTTCTACAATAATCTTTACGTTCCACATATGTTGAGCTTCACATTTGTACGGGATGTCGTCATCCTGAAAATCTGCCTTGTAATGACTCATTTTAGAAACTCGCGGTATGACTTGCTTTCGGCCTGCCTGTCTCATAACCCTAATGGGAACATAAGGGTATATGCCCCTTAACCCTAACAACACCAAGTCCGGAGCGTCCCTAGATCTGATGATAAACTCACTGGTAGGGAACCATTTGAACATCCATTGAACCTGGTTCTCAGTCAAATTGTCGAAAAACTGCACCCATTCTGTAGCATTCTACGGTTGAGCAAACCTGTCTGGGATGAAGGTCATTCTCTTAGGGTGATGAAAGTCTATGTGATCATTCCACGACCTTCATGGGAACTCTTAGCGGTATCGACCTCTCTGGAGGTGTTCTAGCAACCAAACCTGTAGCAGTAGATTACAACCCTCGAAGTGTTTGAACCCCTTATGGCAGCGATCCAAGGCCCAATATATGTCTGTTATAATAATAGAGACGATAGTATATGTTTACCCCTCGATTCATTTTATTAGAGTTTTAGCTACCATGGCCAGTCTGGTGTGAATCATGTCTCCTTTGCTTGGAAACACTATCATACCCAGGAAGCATGCGACGAACACAAAAACCCTACGGGGAGTGGAACCCAAGGAGGTGATGGAAAATTTGTCATGAAAGGTACGATAGGATTTGCTATGACCATATCGTTCATAGAGGTAGTCAAAGGGTATGTAGGACTTCTTCAGGCACTCCAAATCGTCGTTCCTTTTCAAACCCATCATTTTAAGAAACCCCCTAGTGGTACGATTCTCCGGTACCAATAAACCAGGACTGTCCCAAGGTAATCCAGCGAATCCCCCTATATCCTCCAAGAGAGGGGTCATTTCTATGTTGCCAAAATGGAACACGAGCCTTTCTCCGTCCCAGAACATAGTGTCCGCTTCGATCAACATATTGTTTGGTTGGATGTCCAATAAAGAGGGTAAGTTTTTGAGGATCCTTTTCACATGGTCTTTGTCGCTTGACGAAAGGTTCTCCCACCAATCCAGCAACAATGGTGGTATTATTTGGACCATGCCGAACCTGGGGACTTCGTGCCTCATTTTCTTAAAAACAAATAAGGTTAGACCATTTCCCGCTCCAGATTCAACTACTTATACATCAATGATTAGCATATTGGCATTTATTTCTCCAAATTAATGCACAGATCGTGGTTGCATCCGTTGGGATTATGGATACCCCAGTGGACTTTTGGACAAGGCTTTTCCTAAAGGGTTATTATGTGGACAACATATTAACCCTGGCTAGGTTTGACCATGATGCATGTACAATAAATCAGAGTAAGGTTTCTATAGAGGTCTAGACTGGTACCCTCAAGGAGACAACTTGTGGGGAAAGGCACGAAACCATTGACTGCACCGCTGATCGACTAGTTTTACCGCAAATAAGCCTTTCCGAATTCAAAGGGATGATATATAGGAAGATCGCAAACACTCATCAAGAGTTGTTATGATATTGATTACGCACGAGTGGAATATGATGTTGAGCATGATTTATGCAACAGAAAATAACATGTTGTCATGTATTTGCAGGTTAAAAATAATAAATGCGGTATGTAATAATTGAAAAGGCGTGTAAAAAAAAGGAAAGAAAACAAAGAGACAAGTCAGTTTCCATAATAAAGAGTAATCAGAAAGAGAAATCGTAAAGGCTTAAAAAAAATAGGCAAATAAATTCACATAAAGTGGGAAAGGGAAAGGGTGTGCAAGTATTAACAGAATAAAGCATGCTTAAGAGCCTAGGTATATCCCCAACAGAGTCGCCATGCTGTCGTGCCCCCTTTTTCTCGCTCGAAATCAGGTTTTGACATTTTTAAGACAATTCCCTTCCTTTTGGGATGGGATATGGGATTTGAAGAGTCGCCACCTAACGGATTAAGGTGCGTTAGGCACCTAGAGTAATTAACTCATGAAACTAGTTTGCATCACCAGAGATCGGGTAAGGGCTCGAAATTACCTTGAGGGGAAGGTGTTAGGCACCCCTCGAGGTCCACAAGGGCAGGTCCCCGCCGAACTTAATTAAGAGAATTCGTCTTTAAAGGAAAATAAAGAAATTTAGACAACTATTATTTTAAAATAGGAATTAAAGAGGTCCTAAGCTCTTTAGCCTATAGGATTATTTCCATGCAATACTTGGTAACTTTCCCCAGGTGGGGTGCTACACATAGTATTAGCGCACATGTCATCATCTCTTTTACCACCCAATTACTATATTTCAGTTGTTACTTAAGCGTTCTAGTAGCTTCTAACTCGTGCCTTATGCGTGCACTACCCGTCCCTTTCCTATGGTCTTGGAGGTGTTTAGGACCTCTATTTAAGGTGGTTCTAGACTGACCTAGGTTGCTTAAAATGAGAAAAAGCTAGGCGACAAACAAAATTCAAATAGGACTATCACAGGAGAGAAACTAAAGGCTCATTTTAACCTCCGCAAATAGTCAACAAATGCACGCAGTTCAATCAACAAATTTCATTAATTTAGGATCCTATAGGCAGGATATTTAGATGGGCAAAGACAGAATGTAGAGAAGCAGTTTGTTTAAGGCGAGCATCGGGACCTATCAATTTGCCCAATGATTTTGATTAAGTTCTGAATTCTGGGCAAATTTCAAGCAGCAAGAGATCACAGTTTTAGGCCCAGAATTCTTGATAAACCTACAGGTTTGCCTTAATGATAACCAGAACAGAATCCTATAGGCATGGTATCTACAACTGTTAATTATAGACCTATAAGAACGAGTTACTGATTTTAACAGACATGTTTTATCTCTTTAGATCATGTATGCATGATTTCTACTTTTGCAGAATTAGTTAACCCCTATAGGCATGATTTCTAAGTGTTGAAACTGATTACAAGCATGATTTCTAAATTTACAAGTGATTTACCCTATATGCATGATATATATTAGTTTAAATCCTATAGACATGATTTCTAGGTTTTGAAACTTGTTTCTTTTATTCCTGTAGGCATGGTATCTAAGTTGAAACTGATTTTTTTATTTCCTATAGGCATGATATCTATTAATCACGTTGGGGCAGAATTTTTAAAGCAAATTGCCAGGAAAATTTATTAGCTCAAACAAATAGAATCCTATATGAATGACCAATAATGCACATTGAGACTGGAAATATGTGTTGATCCTATGAACATGGATTCTAATGCAGACTTATAAAGGACCCATAGGCAGTGTCTCCAATATGCCAAAAATATGAAAAATTCAGAATCATAAACAGTCAGAAGGAAATCCTATGGGCAGGATCTGTAAACAAACAGTAGCATGCACATAAGAAATCAACACAATGGACCTATTGGCAGGATTTCTACCCGAGCTTGAACAAAGATATATAGAACCCCCCCCAGCTTTTACTAATAACCCCAGATTAGTTATTACAGAGATTATTATATTATTACAACCCAATATGAATGAATTACATAGTAAACATCACTACACTATAGTGAGCCTTAGCATGCCCAATATTAACCTGGAAACTAGGCCTTCAAGCAAAGCAAGTTTGTAGTATACAGGTGGTCCATCATGATACACAAAATTGAGCTTCTGGTGTGTCAAAGTTCCTAAGGGCCTCCGGGACCCCGATCAATGCTCACACCAGAACCTTACTCAGAACAATAGTTTGTAAAAGATTGGAAGACCAGCCCCAATGTGTCAGAGTCCGTAGGAGTCTCAAGGACCCTAGGCAGTACTCACATTGGGGGTGGTAGGAACCTAGATAACTAAGAGTAGAAGTTTGAAAATAATATATAAGGGGTAGGGGCAGTTTTAGAAAAACAATTTATTCCAGGAGCAAACAGAAACAGAACTCCACCTAGACAAGCAGAATCCAAGCAGATTGACACTGATTCGAACATAACTACTATACCAGTAATTAAAGTAATCACTAAAATGGAAGGACACTTGGGTTACAAAAAAAACTGACTGTCCACACATGCTTGCAATATCTAAACATGTTCAGAGTAGGGAACATATAACTGAATCAAACAAAGTTTCACATTACTGAAGATTACTTAGTTCATTAATTACCACTAGGTGAGGCCATATAGACATGTATTAAATAGAAACATGCTGAAGTTTGAAGTATCTAAACAAACAAACACATAGAACAAGAACTAAAGCATACTAGTCTAGAAAGAGGTAAACAGAAACCATAGATCAGAAAGAAACATGCTAAGGTAAGCACACATAATAGAGTAGGTTAACAGGAATTGAGGCATGCTAGTTGAGAGAGAAATAAACAGGAACTATATGGAAATCAAAAGCATATCGAGGTTTAAAATAAACTAATCATATAATTCTCATGGAACAGAACAAGACAATAAGAACTAAGGCATAATAGTTCAGAAAGAGATGGTCAGGAATCAGGTATCCAAACAGAAGCATGTTGAGGTCTATAATAAACTGACTACATAGCATATAGAATAGAAAAAAATAACAGGAATTAAGGCATATCCGTTAGGGAGAGAGTAAACAGGAAGGAGATGGAAATTTGAATCCAAGAGTCTAGCCTTGGCTTTCAGCCGGTTAGACAATGCAGCAAATCAGAATGATAGAAATAACTCAAGTTGTGTGAGTGTAGGTTTGTAAGCGTGAGCTTGTGTCTCAACGTGTGTTTTAAAATCAGAACAATGAAAGGTTTATATAGCATAGAGTAGAGTAAACCAAATAAGGCGGGCAAATCAACGACACACAAATAAGGTATGCAAAAATCAATTAATCAATCAATACAAATCAATTAATAGGAAAGAATCACGGAAGTATCACTTAGATTAAGGAGAATCAGTTAGCAGCCAAGATTGAGGTTTAATAAGGTAAGCAATAAGTCCATAGATCACTTATAGGTCGTTCATAACAATCAAAGCCCAGAAATTAGGCCAGTAATATAATTAAGGAAAGTAGTACCAATTACGAATCACATATAAGGAAAGAATAGGTAAAAATCTTTCACAGAGATATCAGTTATAAAAAGAAGTACAATTTCAAACCCTAATTAAGCAAGCAAATCAGTTTAATTGACACCCAAAGTAAACGGCCAAACATTATAGCAAGCAGTAGAATAATTAGAAACCTTAGGACATAAAGACATAGAGATGAAAATCAGTCAAAAAAGTTAAGGAAGAAACCCGGAGTTAAACACTTAAATGTTTTCAAACATTTTTGCAGAAACTTCTTAAAAAAAAATTGAAACCCTAGCTTTTAGGGAAAAACAAAAATCGGTTAACAATGATAGGAAAATCAGTAGAATCTTAAAGGAAAAGTAACAAACAAACTCAAACCGCTTAAGATCTAAAGATATCTGAATAGATTTAGCCAGAAATAATTAGGTTATGTAAAAAAAATGGACAGAGGTGAGAAAAATCTGGTTTGAAGCAGAGATTTGAAGTCATAAAGACGAAGGTATTAGTACTCACAGTTATAGGAATGAACACAGATCGATTCATCGAGAACATGAGGGATTTGAACCAAATTTGGTTCGAATCTCTTTGAGATTACATCAAGCAATACGCAAATCATAACACCAGTAGAGATAGGAGGCCGGGTAAGGCCTGAATTGAAGAGAAAACCCATGAATCAAAGTGGTTTTAGTGACGGCGGGCTAGGGTTAGAAGGAGGGTGGGAGAGAAGAGAGGAGGAAGGTGTTTCAAGGGCGGCCGTTTTGGAAGAATGGGTAGGATTTTGGGGTCGTTTGGTTAATTAAAAATGGAAAGAATATCCTAGACCGTTGATCTCATGAAATCAATGGTCATGATTAATTCTAGGCTGGGACGGGTATGGATAAGGGTTATGGGTTATGGGTTAATGGGTTAATTTAATTGGGTTGGGGTGGAAATTGGGCTAAGGTCCGAAAATCAAATTAAAAGAGGCTATATGTTAAATACCCAATTAGTTTGATAAAATCATTTATAAAAATAGTTAATAAATGGTGAAAAAGCTATTTATGTATGAAAATGATTTAAAATAATTACTTAATATTATAAAATAAAATAAAAGTCATTTTCGTGTAAAAATAAAGTAATTATGCACACATGGGCTATTATTGCAAAGTTATTGCAATTATAACCTGGAGATGTAAATATGATTATGCCTAAAATAATTAAAAATTAATATAGATATAAAATTCTAGAATTAAGCAATAAAATTATTATAAAATCATTTGTAATGCAATTAGTAATTATTTAGATAATAAAATGATGGAATAAATTAAATAAAAATCCTTTAAAATTACAGAAAATTATGAAAAAAATATTAATTGATGCTCATGCATTATTTTGAAAATATATATGCATTTTGAAAATAATATAGGGAAAAAATTGGGTATGCACGCATTTATAAGGTGGGAACCATGTACGTGTTCCTGAGATCTAAAAGAAGTGGGCCTTTCTAGACATGAGATACATGGGAGTCCTGATCGGGAGGATGAAAACGCTAGCATCAGTTATTCTTGGGAGGCGACGAGTTATGCAAGGGATAGTAACAATCGTTCCTTTCCATATATGCCTTGCCCGACAATAGTAAGCTTTAAGGAGAAGTGGTCAAGTATGTTACACCGGTTGCCTCCTTGAGTATAAGGAAGGCCAGTTTAGCTCCAAATGGTAAGATTCTTACAACATGGATGTGATAGAATTTCAAAAGAAATACATGAAGTTTAATTACACTCTTAACATTAACTGGCACAACGAAGCTATGCCACAAGCCCTTGAGGATGAAAAGGAAGTCAAACACATATGAGATTATCATAATTCAAACAGCTTAACCCTTCCCGCCAATTGATCCTATATGGTATAACTAAAAATACGACAGCTTGTCTTCCAAATCAATATGCTCATAATATGTGCAAAAATCTGAAAGCATCTAATCTCAACCTTTTACGAGTGAAACCACATAGCTAGGACATCTTAATATTGGGACGAAATCAAGTATTGGCTAGAGGGGTTCTAATGGTTAACGTGATGCTCCAGGGAGAAAGACAAATAAAACTCCTATCCACTCGGGGAGGTGGAATGCCAAGGATATCAAAATGCTCCGCACATGACATAGATATAGTCAATGATTCTAGAATCCGAGTGTGTAAAGACAACATAACCCAATGAGACAGTATAAAATAATCATGAAAGGTTTGTGGATGTTCATAATGAGTTCTCCATAGATTTTGACTTGAGAAGTACACAGATGCTAATAAAAGACAGGAAAACATGAGAAGTAGGCGTTGTGCTATGATAAACCCCAAAGGTGCATTTGGTCTTGACGGAGAGCCTATTAAGGGTCTTTAAAAAGGAAGTGTTATAGTGACACATAGAAGAACACGTTCCCTTATAGTTATCGAACAAGTGTTGGGAAACTAGCACAATGAATTCTCTAACTACGGAACACAATTAACACATGCTGTGGAGGTATGAAGAGAAAATAAACATTTGTTATGAGTTGGGCATGCTTTTGCTATATTAACTCCTAAATTGCAATACAAGACCACGTCACGGGCAAACACAATGCTAGGAACAAGGTGAGTTACTTACTGCGGGATGTCCCAAGTGGACACGAAAGTTATACTAAGATGGTGACACAAGACATTCCTAGGACGGAGATGTGAGGATCTCAATTATCAGAGAGACTTTATGCACACGGTGACCATTTCAATTGACATGCACTCATATGATAGGTGTTAAGATATGTTATTATGTTACTAGACAGTGAGAAGGTTTAATGATGATACTCGTAAGAGAGTAGCATGACTGTTCAAACCATTGAGGCCATATACACACGTGAGAAAAAGAGTTACTCGAGAAGGACCACAACACTGAGATGCTTTACATGGAACTTGATACCACAAAGGTAAACTTTACGATGGTGCATGTATAGGCACAAGTGAGCAGATGTTGTCCATTTAAATAAAAGATTCTATAAGAAATTCATCGGGTATAATCCCTTGTTGAAAATTTAGGAAGGCAAGTGGGAAGTATTAATCCTAGTGTTATAACTCAATTCAAGGAAATAATTATAGAACTTAATTCCACAAGAGGATGTAAATAAGAGAATTTGTGATAGATTGGATTCACGAATAATGCATCTCGTTCAAAGAGTTGGTGCATGAAATGTCTTTTTTTTATTCAACATCTTGTTAATACCATGTTTATGAGAAATCTTCAGTATGGGTGCACATATACAACAAGGAAAAATCGTGTGGTGTTCATAACGATATAGCAAGGAGTGACTTACTTGGTAACTTTAGATTGGCAGGGTAGTGCCTTAACTGATGCCCCATGACTCCACATCTGTAACATACATTGGTACCATACTGACATACCACATGATCTGGTGGTACAGTGACATTAATAAGAACAAGGGTACTCCCCTTAACAACAACTTCTACCAATCCCTCTATGGCTCGATACATTCTCCTAACAAACTCTTGGGCAACCTCCCTCAGATTCAATGGCGGGGTCATTCCATCCTTATTTATTCAAACTCATGGATTATGGTATCAGGATTACTTATCTTGAGAATAAGACAAAACGAGGAAATTAGCTCCCTATCTTGAGCTCTACCGCACGATCTGGAGTATCAAAGAAGGGTGAAATTCCTAAATGTCCAAGTAGCCTCCTAATTATAGATGTGGTCGACAACACACTAATAGGAAGGACTCTACTAGACACAGCTCCGAGACATCCTAGGACACTTTAAAACATTAGGCTCTGATACCAAGTTTGGCACGCCCCAAAACCGAGGAGCGCAACCGACGCTCAACCAAGTAAACCCGACTGAGCAAGCCTGTTAGATTTTATTCTATCCAAATTCATCTTTTAATAAAGAGGAGAGATACTCGATTAATCATACTTTATAAATATTTCATTAACAACTTCCATTTTGTTTCCATTAGCAGTTTCATCCATAATATCCAAAATATTACAATTTTTATAGATATGATGAAAAACATACCAATATTTCTAATTTAATTTCCTGTATCAAACACTACCCACAACTTGTCTACGGAGCCTCTAAATACAACTGAAGAGTAATATGGAAATGCCGACAACAAGGCTCCGGCTATACCTCAAAATACAGAGTACATGAAAAACGAATGATACAGGATCCTGAAATGAAGTGGGGTCACCAAGTCGGCTGAAAAGAAGATGCGCCACTAATTGCAACCAACAATGCCTGCTATGGAACCACCTACATCTATTTAAAGATGTAGAGCCCCCGGCAAAAGGGACGTTAGTACCGTCGAATAATACTAGTATGTAAAGCTAAAAATCATCTTTCAAAATAGAATAATAATACAAGAAAAGGAAAGCCATATAAACAATCCAGTCACAATCAATAACATCGAAATGCCCAAGTGAAACCTAACGATTGTCAACATACGGAAGTAACACACATCTCCTTAGAAAGATCAATAATGCAATAAGAAGAATTCAAGAATTCAATGAGAAACATAAGCACCATCACAACGTCAATTAAGGAATCACACAAGCTTTCAAGAGAATCATTTTTAACATTAGCTTGGCCATCACTAGAATTAACATCTCATTACTCATATCACCACCGTACTTTTATACGGAGTTCGATCACGACCCGATCGGCTAGGTCGTCTCCCTTGGAGACATGTTTCCACAATACCAATTTCTGTTTCAATTTCAATTCGATTCATAACACAACACAAAACCACCATGTGTGCGGCATGGTGTCCGATCACGGCCCGATCGGCTAGGCCGTCTTACTCAAGACATTTCTATTTTCATCAATCATCTCATTTCTCATTGTACACATATATTTCAAGTCTTCCAATGATAGTGACAACAGTCATTAGTTCATACCCGGCACTAGGCCCCATTTCATAATTCAATTCATTTCCACATATTTCACATCAATATCAATTTCATCAACAAGTCGTTCGGTTCAAAACATCAAGTACACATGAGAGCAAACACAAATTATGGGCCTATAGAGATTGTCACATTCCTTTGCAATTTAACATGTTTTCCATAGCATCAATACTTCACCAAGTAACAACATAGAATCATGGAAGCACTTGAATGCATATGGCACATAAGGTATTACAACACAAATATGTTTGAAATGTTATTTCCTTCATCAATCAAGATTAAGGCTTACATAATTTATAGGGGAGCACCATAGAGGTTCGATTCCTAAGAAGAGGGGGTTTTAGCCATACATACCTCAAAGAGATTTTAGGTAAATTCCACTTTTAGAAGTTATCTTAAATAGTTGAGTCGAGTCTTGTCTCGTAATCTATTTCATATATATATATTCTCATTTCATAGGCCTCGTTAGGCACAAGTATATAAGTTATCCACACTCTATTTCCTCAGTTTATTTAATTTGTTTTCAAGTATCTTTATAGTTTATCATCGACTAAGCACACTCAATCAAGGCATTTAGTACACATACTGGCACGTAAGAGTATTGAGCACATCGAGTCTTCTTCACCTAATTACCAGTTTTCATTAAAATTATCACTCGAGATTATGCCATATTAATAAGTAATCCTTACTTTAAACATCTATTACTCAATATAAGGCTCGTTCGAAAGAATCATGTTTATGAGTTTATAGGAGGTAACCCGGAACGAAGAGATTTGGGATTTGGGGCCGGTCATACTTAAATTTGCGGAAACTGTCATGCCCTAAAATCGAGGGACGAGACCGACGCCTAACCGGATGATCCCGGTCAAGCGGACCTAGACTGCCTTTATTACCCAATGCATTACCCCCTGATTATAATATACAAACTTATAAATGAAATAGCAAATGGAGTCAAAGTATGAATTTACAACATACGTCCATTTTCCTCTTTTAAAGCTTCAACATTTGATCATCCCAAAATGTACAAACTAAGCACAACATTTCCGACACGGAACCACAATTACGAATAATTACAACTACTACCCAAAATACATACAACCCATACGGAGCCTCTAAGAGTACTAGGAGTTTACATAGACTTTCCGGTAACAAGGACCCGGCTATACCTTTTACAACATAAGCAAAAGATAATGATATGGTTCACACACGACCCCGAGAGGAAATGGGGCTCACCAGAACTGCTGAAGAGATGAAGAGGAGGCACCACTAACGGCGGACCGAGCTACCTGCTATAGAGCCACCTAGATCCATATAAAAGATGTAGCGCCCCCGGCAAAAGGGACGTTAGTATCATTGAATAGTACTAGCATGTATAGACAAACTTTACTCTATGTAAAATCAAGCAATACACATATAAGAGGCAGTTAAAGAAACCCAAACAAATATTGCACAGGGATACAAAGAATCACAAATGAGGTTTTCACATTTTCTTATTTCAATTGTTCCCTTGTTGCGGCGCGCAACCTGATCCCACCTCACAATCACATTACACCCTTATTACTTCTGTTGTGGCGTGCAACCCGATCCCATCTCACAATACATTCCACCCTTATTTCTTCTGTTGCGGCGTGAAACCCGATCCACCCTTACAATTATGTTGCGGCGTGCAACCCGATCTCACCTCACAATCACATTTGATAGCAACAATAACCAACAATTACATCGCAGGTATTTTCATCATCAAGAACATAAGTTCACATCAACCAACAACTATATGAAGTCAAGGCACAATAATCCTTACCAAACAGTAATTTCATGTATGGGGTTGCCATTACTATTATACTCAATTAAATCAATCCACAGTTTCTTTTCATCATTTTCCACACTCGACCCTTAGCAATTAGATACATTCCCATATTAGGGTACGTTAACATTCTTTCATTTAGTAGCACATATTGCCATATCGACATATCTGAACATTTTATGAACCTTACCCATGATAGGATAAGCACAAGGAATCACCTTTCATAATCTCAATTAGCATAGTAATCGACTAAAGAGAATCAGAGAATGAATGCGTACACCTCGACACAACAGGACAATCAATTCACATATGCTCAAGCAAGAATTTCATACCGTGTGCTCGGACACCAACACGGTAACTCTACAACGATTAAAGTTAGCCATATATACCTTGAATCAGAATTCCCGTTTAATTTTCTACCACAATTCACCGGACCTTCTAGAACCTTCAATCTAGTTCACAATGTGACATAATTGAACTTAGAATCAGGAATAATGATCATGTCTTGAACTCACTTGAGCATTCTATCGAACACTAGGTGTTCCTTTAGATTAAATGGCCTCTTTTAAGTGAAAGATTACTCTAACCCGTTTCCTTTTACTAGATTATGACTAGTTGGTTACATGCATGCAAGACTCCTACCCCTATCTTCATGAACTCACCTAACCATGTTTCATTTTAACAAAATCTATAAATTAAGGTTGATGGGTTAGAGGCTTACCTCTTCATCTTTGTGACTGATTTGTGCAAAGAAATAGTTAAACCTGGTTGATTTTGTGCGATACTCTGACTTTTCTAAACTTTGCTTCGGTTCTGTGTACTTTCTATGTTAACAGTCATATTACTTTGCTCTATTTTTTTTTTACCTAAGCATGTTTTCTTTGTCAAATCCATTACTCTGTGATTTTTCCCTAATTAATCTTTATTAGGGTTTGAATATGTATTTTTATGAGGTTTACTTAGTTCAATTTCTGTTTATAGAAGTTGCGTAGTTCTTTCCGGAAATCAGTGTTATTTTAAAAGTTTTGGCTGATTGATTCACTTTGTTAGAGATTCATGTGCGTAATTCTTGATTGTTTCCTTGTATATGACCTTGATTTGGTCATTTGCTGATTCTTTACATGGCACGATTAGGGTTCTTTCCTTAATTAGACCCTTGTATTACCGTTTGGTCAAGGAGTCTGTTCTGAACTCCCTTAATTGGTTTGAACTTCTTGACTTAATTAACCCCTATTATTACCGTTTGGATAATTTCCCTTAATTAAAGGAGTCTATTCTGAACTCCTTTACGTGATTGAATCCTGTGATTGCCCTAATTGATTTATTTATGATCCCTTTACCTTATTTTGTTCTACTCTTAAACTACTATATATACACTCTTATTTTTTACCTCTCAGACACACACAATAGCCTACTACACATGAACACACTAGTTCAAACTCTATCTCTCACACTCAAAGCTTTCTGCTCTCTTTCTATGTTACTTACTATTATTCCGAGTTAGCTGGCTGCAAGCCAAGGCTAACTATTGTGCTCTCTTGTCCTTTCACTTTTGTGTTTAGTGTCTTCTTTACTGGTATGTTCTATTTCAATTCAAGTCCCAAACCAATATGCTTCTTTTACTGCTTCAGTTTATCATGTTTCTAATATGTTTCTATCTGTGGTTTTGTTGTTCATCATGCAACTAATATGTCTACTTTACTGATTTATCAGCATGCTTCTGAATATGTCCAACCCCCTTTGCAGTATACCCCAGTGTGACTTTGCCTTACTTATGTTTCCTTGATTTCCATCATGAACCCTTTTGTGCAAAGCAGTTAGCTATCCTAAGTTGTCTGATCCTGTGTTAGTCCTGACATTCATGATATGCTTATTCCTTAAACCCTTCTAAGAATTTTCATGCTCCTGTAACTATGTGTGCACTACACGTGCTCTATGTGTCCCCAATCCCCATCACCCCTGTGTGTAGATTTGTTCTACCTGTTTTGGTTCTGTATGGTTTGTGATCTATGTTTGATCTGTTGATGTTTAATTATATAACTCTCTCTTTTCAAAAGTTATTTTACTGAATGCCTCCCTCTTTTATTTCACAAAACTGTTTCAAGCAAGTCTCTTTTAACACTGTTTTCTTACTAAAACCTTTTCAAAACAATATCAAGAACTCTCACTCTATTCTTAGGTCTTTAAGTTTTGCCCCTCTAATGTGTGACTTCTTAGGGATCCCTATGAGATCCCTCTAAACTCTGATGCATTAGAGTTGGCTCTTCCATACTGCACTTACTCAATTATGGTTATGAAATCTGGGTGTGAGCATTGCCCCAGATCCCATGAGGTCCTTAGGGAACTCTGACACACCCAGATATGAGAAAGGCTATGAAACATTTGGGCATTTGAGGTTTTGAGAATCTGGGCCTGTTTTCAGGCTCCCTATAGTGTAACTTCTTATTTTTCTTTATCCACTTATGTAATTCATGCACATTGGTTTGTAATAATTGATGTAAACTAATATTGGGGATTGATAGTGAAAAGGGTAGGGTAGTTATATATGTTATCAATATCAATGGGTAGAAATCATGCCTTAGGTTTACATTTCCTATATGTGCATTAGAATCTATGTTTAGGACCAATACATGCAAAGCATATCATACATTCGATATCATCCTCTTAAGTTTCATGTATATTGTTTCAGCTTCTCATTTGACATTATTTTCATCACTTAGAACTCCTGCTTCTAGGCTAAATAACAACATTAACATGAAAACTGTTGCTACTGCATATTCTGAAATCATGATGTAACTTTCTGTGCATCTAGAAATCATATTTTTTTTTAGGAATTTTGCATATAAATAATTATGCATCTTATAATGTTCATACTAGATACCCTGTTTTAGGATCTCACTAAGTCACACCTATCTAAACTACAGATGCATGAAAAAGGACATAAAACAGTCTCACATATGATTATCCTGTGTTAGTAAAACTGGTAATAACCCTGTGTCTTTTCAACACTTAGAACAACATGCTTTAGGTAAAACAAATTCCAAATTGTTTTAATAATTCTGGTAACTATTGTGCATTCCCCCCACACCTAGGCAAGCCTTAGGTAACCAACTTTTTATAAAACTGGAAAACTGTTGCTTTTGTGTTTACTACTTAATGCTTAACAGGCTTAAAATCAGTAGGCAAACTGATTAGGGCCCCTGCTTCTAGGTTTATAAAATAAATCTGCATATCTCTTGTATTCTGATACTCACCTAGACATCATGTTTTAGGATCCTGCTTAATAATATTGCCTTTGTTTGTGTTTGAGACGTGCTTTTTACATGCAATATCTGTGGAGGTAAACTTGAGCCTCTTAAATTGTTTCTTTCTGTTTTATATGTTAAAGTCCTATCTATTCTTGCATGTCGCCTAGTATTTTCTCCTTTCAACCTTAGGGGTTTGTTTAGAACTGCCTTTAAGTAGGGGTCCCAATCTCCTCCAGGACCATTAAGGAGGGACGAATAACAACATGCATAGAGGTCGTTAAATAAACTCGCTTAATAACCGCTAAAGGGTGGGGAAGGGTATACATGAGTATGATAGTCGGTGCGCTCATGCAACGTGTAGCCCCTCATTGAGGAGTGATTACTGGGCATTGCACTGATGTGATCCTATAGGATAAATAACCTAGGAGCCCCTATCCCTTACATATGTGTGTTTAGATCATAACTCTTTCAAGACCTTATATGTGTGCCTAAACTCTAAACCTTTTAATTTTTAGCACATATGTGTGCTTAGACTGCGAATATTCTCAAAAACCTTTATCTACCTATGTGCTTTAGTCGCTTATGTGCTACCTGTCTTAAAATTCACAAAGTTTGTTTGGCCGGGAACCACAATTGTGGACTTCGAGGGGTGCCTAACACCTTCCCTTGAAGTAATTTCAAGCCCTTACCCTATCTCTGGTTATCCAATATTTGTTTGTAAATGACCCTTAGTAGGTGCCTTAACGCACCTTAATTCGTTAGGTGGCGACTCTTCAATTCCTTACCCCTTTCCCAAAAGTAAACGAGTTATCCCAATAATATCAAAAACCCTGACAGATCCGAAAGGAGAGGAAAAAGGGGGGGGGGGCACGACAAGTATGAGGAAGGTGACTCTAGAGTTTGAGAACGAGAGTGCAGCACTACTCGATCTCCTATGAAGTCCAAGCTTGTCATCTCTATGAACACTTCTAGGATCAATGCCAACATCTGCACAATAAGTACAAAGTGTAGTATGACTACAACCAACCCAATGTACTCAGTAAGTGTCGAGCCTAACCCCAACAAAGTAGTAATTAGGATAAGATAAAACACCTACCATATAAACCCGTTGTAACGACCCGACCGGTTTTTTTGCTTTATCGGACCCTGTTTCCCTAAATAAAACTTCTCATAGGGGCTTATTGTGATTTATGACTTGCGGAGGCAGGTGGTCGGGGATTCGAAAGTGTTTATAGTGCTATAGGAACACTTGGTTCCTTAAGGTTGGCCTCTAAGGCCAAGTTTGACTTCGATCAACATTTTAGATAAACGACCTCGGAATCGAGTTTCAACAATTCGGGTAGCTTCGTATGATAATTTCAAACTTGGGCATATGTTCAGAATGGGTTTTGGATGACCCGGGTGTGTTTCAGCCCCCAATATCGAAATAAGAATTTCCTTAAGTTAATATTGTGGTTTAGGACTTGTTTTTGTGTTATCGAGGTCCGAACGGAATTATGACACCGGGAATAGTTCCGTTATGTCTTTTATAACTTGCCTACAAAATTTGGTGTCATTCCGAGTAGTATAGGTCGGTTCGGCGCATTGTTAGCGAATTCTAAAACTTTAAGTTCAAAGTTTGATTCAATTTGGTTTTGGGTTCGACTTCTTAGTTTCGTTGTTGATTTTCACGTTACAAAAATTCGAGCGAGTCCGTATCATGAATACAGACTTTCCAGTGCCTTTGGACGGGGTCCCGAAGGGCTCAGGTAAGTTTCAGACCCCTCGGAGTTAAATGCAAAACACCAGAATTTCTGTGTCCGGTTTCCTTCTATGTGTTCGTGGTTGCTCTGCCGCGTTCGCATATAAGGATCTGGGTAGGGGTGAAAATTTTCCCTATGCGTTTGCATAGGTGCTCCGCATTCACATAGGGTAGGGCATTTGGCCAGACTAGCTTAGCTCTTACTCAGTGCGTTCGCACCCCCCAGCCGCGTTCGCGTAGGTCTAGCCAAGCTAGCTTCCACTTTCGCATAGAAGGCCTCAACAGGACCTGGCCATTTGTTCATCGTGAACGCACTACCCCTGATGCGTTTGCATAGAAGGGGCAGCTGCGCAGTGTGTTTTTATAACGGGATTTAATTCATTTCCCCATCTTCTTCTTCTTCCTTGGGATGATTTTCAGCATTCTAGAGGGGCAAACGACCTAGTTATTGAAGGTAAGTAAGTTCTACTCTAATATTAGTTTCATGCATGGATTACAAGCTAAATTAACTACCTAATTAGTGAAAACTAAGGATTTGGGGTAGTAATCTAGGGCTTTTGAAAATGTAGAAAATTATCCATCAATTAGCTATGAAATCAAGTAAAAATCATGTATTAATGATCCTTAGGCTATGGGTGAGTGTTTCCTTCGAGCCTTCTTGGAATCCGAACATGCGGGACCGGGGTTGGATTTTAGGATTTCTTCAATAATGATGAATTTGACTGAGTAGTAGGAGAATTTCATGCTTTGAGTATAAATTGATATATTTGTATAACATTTGGCTAGTTTCGAGTCTGTGGGCGTCGAGTTTGGAGTTTCGGGCGCGTTCTTGACCCTGAGAGTAGGTTCGACGCGAGTGAGTCTCCTTTCTAACCTTGTAAGAGGGAACTATCCCCCTAGGTGATTTAAATGCTATATGTGAAATATTTGGGTGCTACGTACGTACAAAGTGACGAGAGTCCATATGTAGCGGCTATTACTATTATTTCCGGGTAGTTAGGCCCACATCATGCCTTGTGTTTTACTTGATATGAACTATATGCTTAATAAATTAAATGTTACATGTTGTTTACTTCCCTGAGGTCATGGAATTTGAGAAAACTTGTAAGGAATTGTTCACTGAAAAGTAATTTTAAAAAGGAATAATGTGTGTGCATGTGACCGCTTCACAAATTTACATTTCACGAGCGGAGTGTGATTTCCTCCACTCTTATGGGAACAGGACGTACGCCACGGTGCATTGAAAGACGCACTTTTGGTTCGGCCCGTTCGATCCTCGGCACGCATAGAGAGGATTGAGATATGCACTTTTGGTTCGGGCCGTTCGATCCTCGGTAGTGCATAGATGTGAGTACTTTATGGAAATGTGCACTTATGGTTCGGGCCGTTCGACCCTCGGCAGTGCACGGGCATGACTATCTTATGACTCCGGCAGGTTGTCCTTACCCTGCATGCGCATGATTTATTGGTTACTAAATTCATGAACATCGATTTGACAGATATTTGGGGGAATGTGAAGAATTGTTTTATTCATTCCCAGTACTTCCTTGGATTTCAGTGCCTTATATGTACTTGTTGCTTCACTGCCTTTACATGCCTACCGTTTTTATCATATTCTGTTACATTATCTTGTTGGACCTTAGTGAGTGTCATGTCGACCTCTCGTCACTACCTCTTCGAGGTTAGGCGGGATACTCACTGGGTACATATATATTTATGTACTCATGTTACGCTTCTGTACTTAATTGTACAGATTCTGAGGCTGGTGCATCTGGTTGTCGGACCAAAGCTTGACTTAGATTATAGACGGACCTGACTTCATGGTGATCTGCTTTTCTCCTAGCGATCTCCGGCAGCACCATGGGGTTTCTTTTGCTTATTTCCCGTCTATTTCCTTCAGATAGTGGGACTGTATATTATATCTTTTGTATATTGTGTTAGTATGCCCGTAGGACTTGTGACACTAGTTCTTGGCACACACGTGATAGTTATCATGGATTTTGGGTTCGTATATATATTGGCTCACGCCTCTTCATGACTGCTTTTGATTAATAATTGGCTAATTATCCTTGTCGATTCATGTTTTAAGTTTAAAAATAAATCTAATAAGAAAGAACCCTTAGTAAATTGAGTGTTGGCCTGCCTGACCCCGCTGTTGGGCGCCATCATGACCTAAGATAGGATTTTGGGTCGTGAAAACATGGTATCAAAGCACTAGGTTCACATAAGTCTCACGAGTCACGGGCAAACCCAGTAGAATCTTGCGGATCGGTACGGAGACGTATGTACTTATCTTTAGGAGGCTATAGGGTGTTAGGAAACCTCTCTTTGTTCTTACTCTATCGCGTGCATCTGAGGTTCCAGACCTGGGAAGGGCCGCTACCCCCGTTGTCCGAGGCTGCGGCAGAGGCCGGGGGAGGGCGCCGGCCCGCGGTAGGGGACAAGGGCGTCCCAGAGCTATTCTGGTTCCGCCACCATAGGAACCTATTATAGAGGAGCAGGACGAGGTGCCTCCAGCAGATCCTGCTCCAGTAGACTTCATGACGGCGCCAGGCTTCCTGGCAGTCATGGGCCGTATGATGAGATTTATGGACACTATGTCGCAGGCTGGTTTATTTCCAGCAGATCCTGCCACTTCTCAGGTAGGAGGGGGAGTCCAGACCCCCACTGCCCTGGCTGCAGGCCAGACAACAACATTACATCATACCCCGGGTACGCTGCTCGTGGGTGAGGTCCAGCCTGTTGCAGCAGCACCTGAGCCCAAACCAGCTGCGGACGGTGATCCGCAAAAGTTATTGGATAGATAGACTCAATTGCACCCTCCAGTCTTTAGGGGTGAGCGAGGCAAGGATGCCAAAGACTTTGTGGACAGGTTCAGGGACAGACTGCACAACATGAGGATACTAAAGTCCCATGGAGTGGATTTCACTACGTTCCAGTTGGAGGGCAGATCTTGTAGGTGGTGGCAGTCCTATATTCTCAGCAGGCCAGCAGATTCTCCTCTTGTCACTTGGGAGCAGTTCACGCAGATGTTTCTAGATAGATATATCCCACCCTCTGAGAGGGAAGAGCTGCGGTATTAGTTTGAGTGGCTGGAGCAGGGACAGATGTCAGTGATAGATTATGAGGCTAGGTTTTAGAATTGTCTCGCCATGCACTCATGATACTACCTACTTATTTAGAGAGGGTGCGGAGATTTGTGGCTGGGTTGCATCCAGGTATTAGGGCCAGCATGTTCCGAGAGGTGGAGATGGGTACTCCATATCAGCTCGTGGTAGAGATTGCTCGCAGAATCGAGGGGTATCGGTCGAGGAGCAGGGAGCAGGGGCAGCAGGACAAGAGGTCTAGATTCTCTGGAGATTTCAGAGGTTCCCCAGCTAGGGGCAGAGGTCAGTTTATCAGTGGTCAGCCCAGCAGGCCTTTATATTCAGCACCTCCACCACCTCCCCGAGGTTTTCCAGCGAGGCCTCATTTCAGCGCCATGCTGGAGCATTCCTACCATCCTCCAGCCATTCAGAGTTCACCTAGTGGTTATCCCAGTCATCCGAGATCCTCCGACCCCTACTTCAGTGTTATGCTAGAGGGACATCGCCCTCCGTCCGTTCAGGATTCTTCTTCGGGGCAGCAGACTATGGTACCTGGGAGTTGTTACGAGTGTGGAGAGCTAGATCATATAAGGAGGCAATGTCCCAGGTTTTGGGGCAAGGCCGTACAGCAGGGTTATCAGCCGATGGGTCCAGCACTAGCAATCCGGCCACCCAGATGTGGAGGACAGGTCGGCAGGGGTCGTCCTAGAGGTGGAGGCCAGTCAAGGGGAGGTCAGGCAGCTCCTGTTCACTCTGGTGGAGCTCAGTCTTCCGGTACTCCAGCCAGATTATATGCCATTCCGTCCAGATCAGATGCAGTGTCCTCAGATGCCGTGATCATAGGTATTATCTCAGTATGTGGTAGAGAGGCTTCAGTATTATTTGATCCAGGATCCACCTATTCATATGTTTCAGCATTATTTGCTCATTTTCTAGATTCTCCTCGCGAGTCCTTGGGTTCTCCTATATATGTGTCCACTCCTATGGGCGATTCTGTGGTGGTAGACCGGATTTATCGGTCTTGTGTGATCACCTTCTGTGGGTTCGAGACCATAGCGGACCTTTTATTGCTCGACATGGTTGATTTCGAGATTATTTTAGGCATGGATTGGCTATCTCCTTATCATGTCGTGCTAGATTGCCATACCAAGACAGTTACCTTAGCCATGCCAGAGTCGCCTAGGCTGGAGTGGAGAGGTACCTTAGTTAGTGCAGCCAGCCTGGTTATTTCATTCCTGAAGGCTCGACAAATAGTCGAGAAGGGTTGTCTGGCCTACCTCGCTTATATGCGCGACACCACCGTCGAGTCTCCGACGATTGATTCAATGCCAGTTGTTCGAGAGTTTGTTGATGTACTTCCTTCAGACCTTCCAGGCATGCCTCCGGATCGTGATATTGATTTCTGCATTGATTTAGCTCCAGGCACCCAGCCTATATCTATTCCTCCGTACCGTATGGCTCTGAAAGAGTTGAAGGAGCAGCTTGAGGAGTTGTTGGCTAAGGGGTTCATCAGACCGAGTGTATCATCGTGGGGTGCTCCAGTTCTATTCGTGAAGAAGAAGAATGGATCCATGCGGATGTGTATTGATTACCGCCAGTTGAACAAAGTTACCATTAAGAACAAGTACCCTTTGCCGCACATCGATGATTTGTTTGACCAGTTGCATGGGTGATAGGGTGTTTTCTAATATTTATTTGAGATCGGGATATCATGAGTTGAAGATTCGGGCTTCAGATGTTCCGAAGACTACTTTTCGTACGAGATATGGCAATTATGAGTTCCTGGTGATGTCTTTTGGCTTGACTAATGCTCAGCAGCATTCATGGACTTGATGAATAGGGTGTTCAGTCCGTATTTTGATTCCTTTGTCATTGTCTTCATAGATGACATCTTGATTTACTCACGTAGCCTGGGTGAGCACGAGCAGCATTTAAGAGTTGTGGTCCAGACCTTGCGGGAACAGAATCTATATGCTAAGTTATCAAAGTGTGAGTTCTGGTTGGATTCTGTAGCATTCCTGGGGCATGTAGTATCCGGAGAGGTATCAAGGTTGATCCTCAGAAGATCGAGGCAGTTCATAGTTGGTTGCGTCCTACTTCAGCTACAGAGATCAAGAGCTTTTTGGGCCTAGAAGGCTATTATCGCCGATTTGTGGAGGGGTTCTCTTCTATTGCAGCTCCATTGACCAGATTGACTCAGAAAAAGGCCCTGTTCCAATGGTCTGACGAGTGTGAGGCGAGCTTTCAGAAGCTCAAGGCAGCATTGACCTCAGCACCAGTTCTAGTATTGCCTTCTGGTTCTGGGATGTATACAATATATTGCGACGCTTCGCGAGTTGGTTTGGGATGTGTGTTGATGCAGGACGGGATAGTTATTGCTTATGCGTGGCACCAGCTGAAGGTTCATGAGAAGAATTACCCTGTGTACGACTTGGAGTTGGCGGTGATTGTTCATGCTCTTAAGATTTGGAGGCACTACTTGTATGGAGTGTCCTGTGATGTTTATACAGACCACAGTAGCTTTCAGAACTTGTTCAAGCAGAGGGATCTTAATTTGAGGCAGCGCAAATGGCTTGAGTTGTTGAAGGATTATGATATCACCATTCTATATCATCTGGGCAAGGCAAATGTGGTGGCGGATGCTCTGAGCAGGAAGGCGGAGAGTATGGGTAGCGTGGCTTATATTGCAGCAGAGGAGAGAACTTTAGCCTTGGACATTCAGTCCTTGGCTAACCGCCTGGTGAGACTAGAGCTTTCAGAGTCTCGTCGAGTTCTTGCACATGTGGTTGCTCAGTCTTCGTTATTGGGGGAGATTAAGGCTCAGCAGTATGATGATCCGTGTTTGGTAGAGCTACGGGAGACAGTGGTTCAGGGTAGTGCCAAGGAGGTTACTATTGGAGAGGATGGAGTTCTGAGACTTCAGGGCCGCTTATGTGTTCCTAATGTTGATGGCCTGAGGGAGAGGATTCTAGAGGAGGCACACAGTTCTCGGTATTCTGTTCATCCTGGTGCTACGAAGATGTATCGTGATTTGAAGCAGCATTACTGCTGGAGGCGAATGAAGAGGGACATTGTGGAGTATGTGACTAGGTGTCTTAATTGCCAGCAGCTGAAGTATGAGCACCAGAGGCCAGGAGGCCTACTTCAGTAGATGCCCATTCCTGAGTGGAAATGGGAGCGCATCACTATGGACTTTGTGGTCGGGTTGCCTCGGACTTTGCGGACGCGGTTTGGGTCATTGTGGATAGATTGAACAAATCGGCGCATTTCACTCCAGTAGCTACTACTTATACTTCTGAGAGGTTGGCCCAGATCTACATTCGGGAGATATTCCGGTTGCACGGTGTGCCGGTGTCCATTGTATCAGATCGAGGTCCTCAGTTCACCTCGCACTTCTGGAGAGCATTGCATAGTGAGATGGGTACCCAGATAGATCTCATCACAACATTTCACCCTCAGGATGATGATCAGTCGGAGTGTAAGGTTCAGATATTGGAGGACATGCTCAGGGCATGTGTGATTAACTTCGGAGGTCAGTGGGACCAGTTCTTGCCTTTGGCCGAGTTTGCTTACAATAATAGTTATCGGTCCAGCATTGAGATGGCACCATTTGAGGCTTTGTATGGTCGGCGATGTCGTTCTCCTATCGGGTGGTTTGAGCCTGGTGAGGCTAAGTTATATGGCACTGACCTGGTGAGAGATACTTTGTAGGAGTGAAGTTGATTCAGGAGAGGCTCCGCACAGCACAGTCCAGACAGAAGGGTTACACGGATCAGAGGACGCGTGATGTATCATTTATGGAAGGAGACAAGGTTTTGTTGAAAGTCTCGCCTATGAAGGGTATTATGAGGTTTGGGAAGAAGGGCAAGATAAGCCCGAGGTTTATAGGTCGCTTCGAGGTGTTGAGGAGAGTTGGGGAGGTTGCTTATGAGCTGGCCTTAACTCCCAGTTTATCAGGAGTTCATCCGATTTTCCATGTATCCATGCTCCGGAGGTACCACTCCGACTTCTCTCACGCGGTTGACTTTAGCTCTATTCAGTTGGATGAGAGGTTGGGCTACGAGGAGGAGCCAATTGCTATTATTGATAGACAGGATCGCCAGTTGAGGTCCAAGAAAGTTTCTGCAGTGAAGGTCCAGTGGAGGGGCCAACCAGTCGAGGAAGCGACCTGGGAGTCCGAGGAGGACATGCGGAGCAGTTATCCACACTTATTCAGCACTTCATGTATGATTCTAGACCCGCTCGAGGACGAACGTTTGTTTAAGAGTTGGAGAATATAACAACCCGGCCGGTCATTTTGCTTTATCGGACCCAGTTTCCCTAAATGAAACTTCCCATAGCGTCTTATTGTAATTTATGACTTACGGGGGTGAGTGGTCGGGATTCGGAAGTGTTTAGAGTGCTATAGGAATACTTGGTTCCTTAAGGTTAGCCTTTAAGGCCAAGTTTGACTTCGGTCAACATTTTGGGTAAACGACCTCGGAATCGAGTTTCGACAATTCCGGTAGCTTCGTATGATAATTTCGGACTTGGGTGTATGTTCGGAATGGGTTTTGGCTGATCCGGGAGCGTTTCGGCGCCCAATATCGAAATAAGAATTTCCTTAAGTTAATATTGTGGTTTGGGACGTGTTTTTGTGTTATCGAGGTCCGAACAGAATTCCGAGATTGGGAATAGTTCCGTTATGTCATTTATAATATGCCTGCAAAATTTGGTGTCATTCCGAGTGGTATAGGTCGGTCCGGCGCATTGTTGGCGAATACTAGAACTTTAAGTTCAAAGTTTGATTCAATTTGGTTTTGGGGTCGAATTCTTAGTTTCGTTGTTGATTTTCACATTCCGAAAATTCGAGCGAGTCCGTATCATGAATACAAACTTGCCAGTGCTTTTGGACGGGGTCCCGAGGGGCTCGAGTGAGTTTCGAACCCCTCAGAGTTAAATGCAAAACACTAGAATTTCTGTGTCTAGTTTCCGTCTATGCATTCGCGGTTACTCTGCGCGTTCGCATATAAGGATCTGGGCAGGGGTGAAAATTTGCCCTATGCGTTCGCATAAGTGCTCCGCATTCGCATAGGGTAGGGCATTGGGCCAGACCATCTTAGCCCTTACTCAATACGTTCGCACCCCCACCAGCCGCGTTCGCGTAGGTCTAGCCAAACTAGCCTCCACGTTCGCGAAGACCTCTCCGCGTTCTCATAGAAGGCCTCAACAGGCCCTGGCCATTTGTTCATCGCGAACGCACTGCCCGTGATGCGTTCGCATAGAAGGGGCAACTGGGCAGTGTGTTTTTATAACAGGATTTAAATCATTTCCCCATCTTCTTCTTCCTTGGGACGATTTTCAGCATTCTAGAGGGGCAAACAACCTAGTTATTGAAGGTAAGTAAATTCTACTCTAATAGTAGTTTCATGCATGGATTACAAGCTAAATTAACTACCTAATTAGTGAAAACTAAGGATTTGGGGTAGTAACCTAGGGCTTTTGAAAATGTAGAAAATTACCCGTCAATTAGCTATGAAATCAAGTAAAAATCATGTATTAATGATCCTTAGGCTATGGGTGAGCATTTCCTTCTAGAATTTTTGGAATCCGAGCATGCGAGCCCGGGGTTGGATTTTAGGATTTCTTCAAGAATGATGAATTTGACTGAGTAGTAGGAGAATTTCATGCTTTGAGTATAAATTGATATATTTGTATAACATTTGGCTAGTTTCGAGTCCGTGGGCGTCAAGTTTGGAGTTTCGGGCGCGTTCTTGACCCGGAGAGTAGGTTCGACGCGAGGTGAGTTTCCTTTCTAACCTTGTAAGAGGGAATTGTCCCCCTAGGTGATTTAAATGCTATATGTGATAATATTTGGGGTCTATGTACGTACAAAGTGATGAGAGCCCGTACGTAGCGGTTGTTACTATTATGTCCGGGTAGTTAGGCTCACATCATCCCTTGTGTTTTACTTGATATGAACTATATGCTTAATAAATTAAATGTTAAATGTTGTTTACTTCCCTGAGGTCATGGAATTTGAGAAAACTTGTACGGAATTGTTCACTAACAAGTAATTTAAAAGGGAATAATGTGTGTGCATGTGACCACTTCACAAATTTACATTTCGCAAGTGGAGTGTGATTTCCCCCACTCTTATGGGAACGGGCCGTACGCCATGGCGGATTGAGAGATGCACTTTTGTTTCAGGCCGTTCGATCCTCGACAGTGCATAGATGTGAGTATTTTATGGAAAGGTGCACTTATGGTTCGGGCCGTTCGACCCTCGGCAGTGCACGGGCATGACTATCTTATGACTCTGGCGGTTGTCCTTACCCTGTATGCGCATGATTTATTTGTTATTAAATTCATGAACATCGATTTGACAGATATTTGGGGGAAGGTGAAGTAGTAATTTTTTTATTCATTCCTAGTACTTCCTTGGATTTCAGTGCCTTATATATACTTGTTGCTTCACTGCCTTTACATGCCTACCATTTTCATCATATTCTGTTAAATTATCTTGTTGGACCTTAGTGAGTTTCATGTCGACCTCTCGTCACTACCTCTTCGAGGTTAGGCGGGATACTCACTGGGTACATATATATTTATGTACTCATGCTACGCTTTTGTACTTAATTGTACAGGTTCTGAGGCTGGTGCATTTGGTTGTCGGACCGGAGCTTGGCTTTGATTATAGACGGACCTGACTTCACGGTGAGCTGCTTTTCTCCTGGCAATCTCCGGCAGCACCATGGGGTTTCTTTTTCTTATTTCCCGTCTATTTCCTTCATATAGTGGGACTATATATTATATCTTTTTTATATTCTGTTAGTATGCCCGTAGGACTTGTGACACTAGTTCCTGACACACATGTGATAGTTATCATGGATTTTGGGTTCGTATATATATTGGCTCACGCCTCTTCATGACTGCTTTTGATTAATAACTGGCTAATTATCCTTGTCGATTCATGTTTTAAGTTTAAAAAAACTGAGTATATGTTGAAATGTTTAATCTAATAAGAAAGAACCCTTAGTAAATTGAGTGTTGGATTTCCTGACCCCGTTGTTGGGCACCATCACGACCTAAGATAGGATTTTGGGTCGTGACACCCGTGTAGTTAAATAATAAGATATAAAACGAGTAAGATAACAAGAGAAATGACAAGTAAGATAGCAAGTAATATAACTAGAGAAATAACTAGTGAGATAACAAGAGTAATATCAAGAAGAAATACGAGTAATAGTAAAGAATTAACAATGAAAAATAACAACCATATCTTCTCAAATAACACAATCAAGCCTTTCACAATAGCTCAAATCCTAGAGAATGAAATGATATCCATGAAATAACATATCCAAGTCATCAAATCCACATAATAAAAGCAAGGAGTAAGAGATAACGAATCAGATAGCATGACAACACCCTTTGTGCATTTATCTCTTATCCTCACTAGCATAGAAACACCCTTCGTGCAATAATAACATAAATTTCAAAAAGCACAAAAATACCCTTTGTGAAATAGCAATAACATCAAAAGGCACGAAAACACCCTTCGTGACTAATCACTCTGCCTCACAAGCATTAAAACACCCTTCATGCATAATCACTCTTCCTCACAAGCATGAAAACACCCTTCACGCACTTCACTCTTCCTTACCGAGTAAGGTAGGAAGCAATAACAACATCAAGAAGAGTGGTTAAATATAACACACCACATGAAAGATAACCATCACTTTTGCACCAATAGCCAAGCCAACATTTCAAGAATCATAATGTGCAAATGTCTCAACAAAACCAGAATATGGCTATTAGAATGATTAAGAATAAGCAAGAAAATTCATGAATTATTTAGAGCATATAAGAAATAATACATGAAGCAATAAGTCACGAATAAGGCTAACTCGACCAGTATTTTTATCCTATGGCAAATGCATATACACTCGTGACCTTACATATACGTGACCCCCAAAATATAAAGCACGTATCAAATAGACCTTGTTTGGCGCCCACCGTGGGGCTAAGGATAATAGTGATTTCCTGGTATTATTTCTTACAACACGCTTTGCTTTACGTTTATTCTCGTAAGTGTTTTTGATTTCAGGATCAGATGTCAAACTCACAAACAGTACCCACACACACCGACAACGACCTCGATTTTCATGGGGAAAATGACAATATAGCCGCCCCAGGGATCGAAGTACCTCAGGCTGGCCTCAAGGGGGTACCGGTTGCAAATCTCATCGACGTCAGTTCCCATGTCGCTCTAAATGCAAATCTGCGCGTCGATCCTGAGAGTAACATCCGCAGATACGTTCGACCAACCGGTCAAATTACACAGGGTGACGAAGACGGCGGAGTCAGCCTTCGACTAATATTTGAAATGTCGCAGTCTCAGCAAGAAGCCATAGCGCAACTCCAAAATCAGAATCGAGCACCAACTTGGGTCGAACCCGAGCCCTCATTAGAAGTAGTTGACCGGGCCGAACCAGTACCGGAGAGGTCAAATGTGAAAGAATCAGAGGCTGACCCCACCATTATGAAAATGCTCGAAGAGCTTACAAAACAAATTGAACTGGAGAAGAATAAGATTGAGGAAAATGACAAAAAGGTAGAAATGTATAACTTTCGAGTTGATCAAATTCCGGGAGCACCACCGATTCTAAAGGGTTTGGATTCGAAGAAGTTCGTGCAAAAGCCTTTCCCCCCAAGTGAGGTTCCTAAGCCCATTCTGAAGAAATTCTGAATGATAGAAATTCCCAAGTATAATGGAACCACTGACCCTAATGGGCATGTCAGTTCTTACACATGCGCAATAAAGGGTAACGACTTAGAGCTTAATGAGCTTGAGTCCGTTATGCTGAAGAAATTCGGAGAAAATTTATCGAAGGGGGAGATGATATGGTATCATAATTTTCCCCCAACTCCATTGATTCCTTTGCCATGCTCACAGATTCCTTCGTCAAAGCACACGCCGGAGCCATTAAAGTCGGGACTAGGAAATCAGACCTCTTCAAAGTGAAATAGAAAGACAATGAAATGCTTAGAGAGTTCGTATCTCGGTTCCAGATGGAATGCATGGACCTACCCCCCGGTCGCAGATGATTGGGACGTCCAAGCTTTTACTCAAGGTTTGAACGTACGAAGTTCGGTGGCCTCACGACAGTTAAATCAAAATTTAATTGAGTATCCAGTTGTGACCTGGGCCGATGTGCATAATCGGTACCAGTCAACAATCAAAGTCGAGGCTGATCAGTTGGGAACTCCTTCCGGTTCCGTTTATCCAAACAGACCCGTCGGGAGAATTCAAAGGGACATCCATAGAGAACCTCGATCAAACAGAGATTAGTATCAACCATACGCTGGAGATCGAAAAAATAGCGGGTTTGGACGTAACCCCATTCGAAGTGATCGAGGGTAGAGCTCCCAAGGTCTCATGAGTAAGAGTGGTTTCGATAAATATGTCGAGCCCACATAAGCGCCACGACTATCATAATACAACTTCAGCGTCGATGCATCAGCTATTGTATCGGCCATTTGGCGGATCAAAGATACCAGATGGCCTCGACCCCTACAGACCGATCCGGCTCAGAGGAATCCTAATCAAATATGCAAATACCATGGTACTCATGATCATAGAATGGAGGACTACAGACAAATAAGGGAATAGGTAGCCCGTTTGTTCAACGAGGTCCACCTTCGAGAATTCTTGAGCGGCCGAGCTAAGAACCACTTCACAGACATGGATGCAAACAGGAAGAACTACAACATGTGATTCACATGATCATCGGTAGGGTCGATATTCCATAAGGACCCGTATTCAAGCGCACCAAGGTATCAATCATCATGGAAAAGCGAACTCGGGACTATGTGCCGGAAGGGACCTTGTCTTTAAATGATGAGGATGCAGAGAGGAGCTCACAACCCCACAACGGCGCACTGGTAATATCTATTTTTATGAATAAAATTCAGGTTAAACGTGTTTTGATTGATCCGGGAAGCTCGGCAAACATTATTCGATCAAGGGTCGTGGAGCAGCTCGGCCTACAGAATCAAATTGTGTCCGCAACTCAGGTTTTTAATGGCTTCAACATGGCGAGTGAAACTATCAAAGGTGAAATTATCTTGCTAGTAAACTTAGCCGGGGTCGTTCAAAAAATAAAGTTCTATGTGATCGAGGGCAACATGAGATACAACGCCCTACTCGGAAGGCCCTAGATTCATAACATGAGGGTGGTACCTTCAACCCTTCACCAAGTTCTGAAGTTCCCAACACCGGAGGGAGTAAAAATGGTGTACGGGGAACAACCTGCCGCCAAGGAGATATTTGCGGTAGATGAAGTGATATCGGCATCTGCACTCTCATAAGCAAAGGGATCGGAGACGAGGGAAAGTAGGAGCCCAAATAGCAACCACAGACACTGGCCTCGACCCAATTGCAGGAGCAAGGGATCAATGAGGACGACGAATATTGGATCCCTCAATCCTTCATAATTCACGATGATTCCGACACCACCAAGTCAACGGTCGAAGAGCTGGAACAAGTCACATTGATCGACCACCATCCCAAATGAAAGGTATACCTGGGCACGGGGCCTGAGCTCAGGAACAAACTTATTCATTTCCTTAAAGCTAACATGGATTGCTTTGCCTGGTCCCATATCGATATGACAGGGATCCCGCCAGAAATCACTACCCATCGGCTAACCCTAGACCCGAAGTTCCGTCCGATAAAGGAAAAAAGAAGGCCCCAGTCTGAGGTTAAGCATGCATTCATCAAGGATGAGGTAACCAAATTTCTCAAAATAGGGTCCATTCGGGAAGTAAAATATCTAGAATGGTTAGCAAACATATTGGTAGTACAACAACAACAACAACAAACTCAGTATGATCCCAACAGGTGGGGTCTGTGGAGGGCAGTCTATACGCAGACCTTACCCCTACCTAATGCAGGTAGAGAGGTTGTTTCCAATAGACCATCGGCTCAAGAAGGGTAAGAAGAATAAGAGGAAAGCAAGAAAGGAATAAATAAGGAAGAGAAAATAAAAAGGTAGAGATAAATGGTAAGTAGTACCAAATAATAGCAATATGGAATATAATACCTGAGACGAACAAAACCACATAACGTAATAAAAATCTAAGAATATAAAGGGACATGCATGCTACTAAGACTATCGGTGAACAACAAAAAAAACTACCCACTAACCTTCTACCTTAATCCTCGACCTCCACACCCTCCTATCAAGGGTCATGTCCTCAGTGAGCTGAAGCAACGCCATGTCCTATCTAATCACCTCTCCCCAGTATTTCTTAGGCCTACCTCGACCTCTTTTAAAACTCTCTATGGCCAACCTCTCACATCTCCTGACAGGAGCATCAATGCTTCTTCTATTAACATGTCCCAACCATCTCAGCCTCGACTCCCGCGTCTCTTCCTCCATGGGAGCTACTCCCACTCTGTTCCAGATAACTTCATTCTTAATCCTATCTCTCCTAGTACACCCACACATACATCTCAACATCCTTATCTCTGCTACTTTCATCTCTTCAAGTGGGAGTTCTTGACTGGCCAACACTCAGCTCCAAACAACATAGTCGGTTGAACCACCACTCTATAAAACTTACCCTTAAGTCTTGGCGGCACATTCTTGTCACATAAAACACCGGAAGCGAGCCTCCACTTCATCCATCCCACTTTGATATGATGTGCGACATCTTCATCAATCTCCCCGTTACCCTGGATAATAGACCCGAGATACTTAAAACTCGCTCTCTTGGGGATAAGTTAAGCATCTAGCTTTACCTATACGTCTGCTTCATGGGTCCCGTCACTGAATTTGCACTCCAAGTATTATGTCTTGGTTCTTCTTAGTTTGAAACCTTTAGAATGCAAGGTCTATCTCCAAACCTCCAACATCGCGTTAACTCCGCTTCACGTCTCGTCAATCAACACTACATCGGCAAATACAATGCACCTAGGCACCTCCCTTTAGATATGTCGTGACAGGACATCTATCGCCAAGGCAAATAAAAATGGGTTAAGAGTTGATCCTTGGTGCAACCCTATCACCAAAGGGAAATTCTCCGAGTCACTACCCACAGTCCTCACCCGATTCTTAGCATCATCATACATATCCTTAATCACCCTAATGTACGATACCGGAACACCGCTAACCTCCAAACATATCCATAGGACCTCCCTTGGGACTTTATCGTACACCTTCCAAGGTCAATAAACACCATATGCAAGTCCTTATTCCTCTCCATGTATTGCTCCACTAATATCCTTACCAGATGAATCGCTTACATAGTCGAACGCCCCGGCATGAATCCAAACTGATTCTCAGAAATAGACACGCACCTCCTCACCCTAGCCTCCACCACCCTCTCCCAAACCTTCATAGTGTGACTTAACAGCTTGATACCCCTATAATTGTTGCAATTTTGGATGTGCGTAGACTATAAGGACTTGAACAAGGCATTCCCTAAGGATTCTTTTCATTTGCCGAATATCAATCGCATGATTGATGCCACGGCCGGCCATGAGATTCTCAGTTTTCTCAATGCCTACTCCATGTACAACCAAATACAGATGAACTCGAAGGATCAGGAAAAGACTTCATTTATAAATACGACACCTATTGTTATAATGTTATGTCGTTTGGGCTAAAAAATGCTGGTGCAACTTATCAACGCCTAGCAAATCGAATGTTCGAAGAACAAATAGGAAAATCAGTGGAAGTTTATATAGATGACATGTTATTTAAGTCCTTGCGAACAGAGGACCATTTGAAACATTTGCAGGAGACTTTTGATATTCTAAGAAAATACAACATGAAGCTCAACCCGGAGAAGTATGCGTTCGGGGTCGACTCGGGCAAGTTCCTCGGCTTCATGGTATCAAATCGGGGAATCGAGATCAACCCCGATAAAATCAAAGCCATCGAGGATATCAAGGTCGTGGATAACTTCAAGGTCGTACTAAGGTTAACAAGGCGCGTAGCCGCCCTAGGTCGATCCATTTCGAGGTCTTCAGATAGAAGTCACCGATTCTTATCACTACTTAAGAAGAAGAGTAGCTTCGCATGGACTCCGGAATGCCAATAGGCCTTAGAGGAACTGAAACGATACTTATCAAGCCTGCCACTACTCAACACCCCGAAAGTGTACGAGCAACTCTACTTGTACTTGACAGTCTCAAAAATAGTGGTAAGCGGGGTCTTAATCCGAGAAGAACAAGATACGCAATTCCTGTTTACTACGTCAGTCGGACCTAAGGTGAGGCCGAGACCAGATACCCGCACTTAGAAAAATTAGCGCTTGCTTTAATAAGCGCCTCTAGGAAATTAAAACCCTATTTCCAATGTCATCCAATATGTGTTGTAACTACCTACCCCTTTCGCAATATTTTGCACAAAATCGAACTTTCAGGTCGATTGGCCAAATGGGCCGTCGAGATCAGTGGGTGCGATATCGAGTATCGACCCCGAATGGCCATCAAGTCTCAAATCTTGGTAGACTTCATGGCTGACTTCACGCCAACCCTCGTACCCGAGGTTGAAAAAGAACAATTATTAAAATCGAGCACATCATCGGGGGTGTGGGCCCTCTTCACAGACGGTGCTTCGAACGTGAAGGGGTCTGGGCTGGGTATCATTTTAAAGCCACCCACGGGTAATACAGTTAGACAATCTATCAGAACTTTGAAATTAACTAACAATGAGGCCGAGTATGAGGCCATGATTGCAGGTTTCGAGTTGGTAAAATCTTGGGAGAAGAGGTCATCAAGGTCAAATATGATTCCCTACTCGTGGTAAACCAGGTCAACAGAACTTTGGAAGTCCGATAAGACCAAATGTAGAGGTACTTGGACAAAACATATACCTCGAGAACAGAACAGTGATGTCGATGCCCTTGCAAAATTGGGGTCATCGGTTGAAGATGACAAACATAACTTAGGGGCTGTCGTATAACTCTCGATATCAGTGATCGAAGAAGTCCATGCCAAAATAAACTCTACAAGTCTGACCTGGGATTGGAGAAACAAGTGCATCGAATATCTAAAGAACGGGAAGCTCCCATATGATCCAAAGGAGTCGAGAACTCTACGTACGAAGGCAGCACGGTTAACTTTGGCCGAGGATGGAACACTATTTAGGAGGATGTTCGATGGATCATTGGCGATATGTTTGGGACCAGGATATATCAACTATGTCCTACAGGAGATTCATGAAGGCACTTGTGGAAATCATTCCGGTGCCGAATCATTGGTCCACAAAGTTATCAGGGCAGGGTACGAATGAGTCGATATGGAAAAATATACAAAAGAGTTCATTCAAAAGTGCAACAAATGTCAAAGGTTGCACCAATGATTCACCAGCCGGGGGAGAAGCTCCACTCGGTCTTATCCCCATAGTCATTCAGGAAATGGGGAATGGACATCGTCGCCCCTCTCCCATCGGCACCACGTAAAGCTCAGTTTATTTTATTTATGACTGGTTATTTTTCTATGTAGGTTGAAGCACAAGCTTTTGAGAAAGTTAGATAAAAAGAAGTCATAGACTTCATTTGGGACAACATTATATGTCGGTTCAGGATGCCTGCCGAGATTGTGTGCGATAATGGAAAGCAATTCATCGGCAACAAAGTGACTAAATTTCTCGAGGATCACAAGATTAAAAGGATTCTATCAACACCATATCATCCCAGCGGGAACGGACACGCCAAATCGACCAACAAAACCATTATTCAAAATCTTAAGAAGAGATTGACCGAAGCTAAGGGGAAATGGAGAGAGATATTGCCCGAGGTTCTTTAGGCGTACTGCACGACGTCGAAATCCAGTACGGGGGCAACACCATTATCTTTTGTCTATGGTGTCGAAGCTCTTATCCTGGTCGAGGTCAGGGAACCTAGCCTCAGGTTTCGATATGCAATAGAAGAATCGAATCAGGAGGCAATGAATACAAGCCTAGAATTGTTGGACGAAAGATGCGAGGCTGCCCTCGTTTGATTGGCCGCACAAAAATAGCAGATCGAAAGGCACTACAATCAAAGAGCCAATCTTCAACACTTTAAAATTGGGGACTTGGTGATAAGAAAAGTCACCCTCAACACTCGAAATCCAAATGAAGGAAAATTGGGTTCAAATTGGGAGGGACCATATCATATCCTCGACATCATCGGAAAAGGATCCTATAAGCTCGGCACGATTAACAACGAGCAATTACCAAACAATTGGAACGTATCACTCCTAAAATGATACTACTGATGAGGTACGACCTTTCCATTTTCATTTATATTCTAAACTAACCAATTGAAGGTGTTCGATCGAGGATGACGGTGGATTCTTCAACACGAAGTCTTTAGGTCTGAAAGCACGCGTTGCACTCTTTTTTTCTTAGACCAATTTTTATCCCAAAAGAGTTTTTCGGCGAGATTTTTAACGAGGCAACCATTGTTTGTGCTAACTTAGAGTAATTCAATAGTATCCGAGGCTTCTTTACAATCAACCTCGAATACTTGGGGGTTAAAAAGGCATAAAACGGCATTCAAATATTTTCATAAACCGGTTAAAAAGGCTACCCTCAACAAAATTACAAAGTACTTCGATAATATCAAGCCTCAAAAATTTTAATGAGTACAAAATTGTTCGAACTCTCGAACAATTCCTTATTTGGTGCTAAGGCATTATAAGACATTACAAAGGTATAGTATCAAGCCTCAAAAACCCTAATGGGTAAAAAATTGTTCGAACTCTTGAATAATTCATTATTTTGTGCTAAGGCATTAAAATTTTTACATAAATAACAAAAAAACTTTTCAAGCCGAAAAAGGGAAAAGAGCCATTTTTTTTACAAATGACACATCGGCCTAATGCAAAATCCTAAGGGCCATATTTTATTTTGAGTTCTAGAGATCATCCTCACCCAAATAAAACCTAAGGGTTACCCTATTTCGAGTTCGAGCAAGAACTCACTCGATCATAAAAACTATACTAATTCGGTTTCGGTCGAATTGCCTAAGCCTCGAACCTATGAATACAATTTCATAAGGTATAAATGAAACAAAAATTTCATAAGGCAGAAATGAAGTAAATACAAGATAGAAGGGAAAAAGATCTTTGTATATATATCAAAATTTATTTACAAGGGTAACATGGCCCGGTCGAGTTACTATACAAAATTTTAAAAAGAAAGATCTTAATTGCCTAATCTTCTCCAGGAGCAACATCTTCACCATGGGGGTCCCCTCCAATCTTGGACCCACTCATGCTCCCGGAGTCCTCATCGTTGGTAGAGGCCAATGCTTTGGCTTCAGCTTCAAGCTCCTTGGCATTTTCAATCTCGACAGTAAGATCGAAGCCACAAACATGGATCTCCTCGAGATTCTCCCTTCGAGACTAGCACTTGCCATGTTCGGCAACCCAATACGCTTGAACTTTAGAGACCTCGACAACTTTTTTGCTCGAGCTTGAGCGGCTTCGGCGTCTGAGTGATAAACAACCACGATTGCTTCAGCATCGGCCTTGGTCGTCTCAGCCTCACATTTGGCCGCCACAAGTTCCTTGATCAGATTCTCTCGATCCGAGGTTACCGAACCTAATTGAGTCTGTAACTCCTTGATTTTCTTGTCTTGCTCCAAGTTTTTCTCTTTCAAGCTTTGTAGTTGACTCTCAGCCGAATTGAGCTCGAGCAGCCTCATTCTCTGAGGCAAGACAGTCCATATTTTTCTTCCATGTAATGGTTTCCACCTTCACCGCATCTACCTCTCCATGAAGTTGTCTGATTATCTCAAGCTTCTGTTGGACCTGTGGGATCGAGCTGTTAGCCGTCATGCCCGAACCGATGTCATAAACTTCCAATATTCTTATTACCTGCTTGGCCAGGTCGCTTAGTTCTTTCTAAGCCGCAACTAGATCAGCTCGAAGGCCTTTGGCTTCTTTTTCTTTCTTCTCACTGACAAACTTAAGGGCGTTTTTCTCCTCACTGAGCCCTTGAATATCGGCCTCGTATCGGCTCAGTTCTACTCGAAACCTAGAGAAAGCTTCATGATAAAGCACCGAGGCCTACACAAATAGAATAAAAGGAATTAGGGAAGATGAGAAAAAAAAGTATGGGAACTGGCATCGGCAAAGAAAGTTAGGGCTTACCCGATTCAAGGCCTGTTGGGCCTCGTTAAAGAGGCATAGTGTTCCCACCTCATCCATCAAAGCTTGGTCCTCCTCCGTGACCAGGCTTCAAAGGACACTAGCCACCTCTACGGGGGCAGAAAAAACTCGTGCACCCTCCTAGATCAAAATTAAGATTGTTCCTTTGCACCCGGGATTGGCACTTGGGGCCGAAAACTGGATGGTTAATCTGAAGCCCGAGGAAGTTTTGCCCGAGATCTTCCTCGGTATCTCTATGTCACTCAGGCCAGCAGCATCATCGACCCCAATGAAATAACCACGGAAAGGGCCCTCCCCTCCGTGGGCTCCTTCTGCATAAGGAGTCTTCATGGCTCGAGCCTCCCGAATCATTTTATCGGAAAATAAAGGAAGTGACGGGGAGTCTCCGACTTCTATTGCCCCAAGTGGGTCTCTTGGGGCATTCTCTCCATCTCGAGGAGCCTCGAGAATGGCCTCCACAGCTTTTGCATCCGCCTTCTCAGCCCGAGGTGAGTAACTTTTGGATCTAGTTGGCCCAGGGATTCCGACTGAATTCCTCTCTTGGACCCGGTCAGATCGAGGTAGAGTACTTTCGGCTTCGACCGATCTGGTGGCCTTTTGACCCTCGATTTTAGCTCGTACTCGATCCCCAAAATTGCAATCATCCTCTTTTTCGGCTTCTGCTTCTTCCTCCCATAGGAGTTGGGATGATTCCACAGACAGAGGAATGACGTTCTTTGGCTGCCACTCTTTTTTTAAGTTCTAGATCCTTAGAGGTCGAGGTCCTTTTCCTTTTTTTCTCCTTTGCCGGCTTCGGGCCCGGGAGTGAAGTTTCTTTATCGTCCGACAAGGGCCTCATAGTTGCATCTTTCCCAGGACCAGCAAAGAAGGAAAACCGAGTAAACTCGGAGAGGCATTTTAGTAGATCATCAAGTACGAGAACGAGACTTACCATGGTTTTTGGCCTCCCACCGGCCCTTTGACAAATCGCGCCATGCGCGATCAACATATGTAGAGGTCGAGACCAGGCTCCTGACCCAGCTCTCGAAGTGAGGGACCGCACCCGACATCCAAGCAGTAGCTACACCGAGAAAAAATGTCGATAAGAAAAAATGAAGAAATAAAAATGACAAACAGAAGCTAATCATGGAATCGTACTTACGTTTCATATTCCACTTCTCGGGAAACAGCATGCTCTCAGCTGGAATCAAGTTCGAGGTCTTTATTTAGACGAACCAACCCATCTAACCTCGATCTTTGTCCTCATCTAGGCTCGAGATAAGTGTCTTGGTAGCCCGTCACTGAAGATTTATTAGCCCACCTCGGTAGAGTCGGGGGCTATACAAACTTATAAGGTGATCGAGGGTGAAAGGGAGCCCGTTAATTTTTCTCACAAAAAATCGGAACAACATTACAATCCTCTAGAAGAAGGGGTGGATTTGTCCAAGGGTCACTTGGTACTTTCTGCAGAAGTCTATGATGGCTGGATTGAGGGGACCCAGTGTGAAAGGGTAACTGTAAACACTCAAGAACTCTTCCACGTGGGTAGTGATATCTTCTTCAGGAGCCGGTATCACGACTTCCTTATTTTTTCTGTTGCAAGATTTCTTCACTTGTTTGAGGAAATTCTCGGATATTGAGCATATGTATCTCGATATCGGATCGCATCGAACGGGGACCGACGAGGTTTTCTCGATCTTAAAATCAGAACTGATGACGTACCCCCCCCCCCCCCCCCGGAACACACTCATCAGGGCGTGGGTCCACCGGTGTTTTCTCGCCGGCAGGCCAAGATGATAAATCGGCTTCTTTTTGTGGCACATTCTTTGATGTTTTCGCCATTTGGTTTTGAGGTTAAAGAAGAATGAAAATGATAATATTTGGTGTTTTGAGAAGGGATTAACAATGGAACTTGAAGATTTGCAGATGAAAAACTTGAAGGATGCATAGAAATTTGAAGATTATATCAGAAGAAATTGAAAGTAAAGTTTGAAAGAATGGAAAAGAGGCATATTTATGGGTTTCACAGTGACGGTTCAAAGCTGCTAGTGGCCGACCATCAACTGGCACACATTAAAAACCTGGGGAACTGTACCGACAGGACGTTTCGGTCACCTCCATCGCTTACATCATGGTGATGATGTCATGACAAATCGGGGTAAAGACCGAAGAATCAATTCGTTTCTTGTCATTGTACTCCAAAAAATGAGGGTACTATATGTATACGGTTAAAATCGGGCTCACCCGATTTTGTTGATTAACCGAGACCAAGATGGTGGGCCGAGGATCAGCCCCTTATTATATCAGACCGAGACATGAGGACAAGGTACCGAGCTCGGGATTCGAAGTACCAATCGAGACCGAGACCAATGATGATCGAGACCAAATGGGATAGACATCGAGCAAGACCGAATATAGCATAATAACGAAAATCTGAGATATACGTGAGCGATTGAGGATCATGGCAGAAGTCTCAGAACGAATCAAATCAAGAACTGTTATTTAGCTAATCATGAGATTTCCTTCTGTAATTAGAATTGTACCATAAATGGAATTCCTCTACGATATAAATGGGGTTCTAGTCATTTGTAATCGTCTAAATCTCGCATATCAAAGCAATATAATACTCTTTTCTCTCTTAAACTCTCTTGTTCTTCAGTCCAGTTCATATTACTTAATTCCCAGCCGGTTCGAGGGTGATCTAGCTCGAGGGCCAAGTTGCATTTTATACTGGTTTGCTTTATTTTATTGTTAATTTCTAGCATTAATCATCGTATTTAATAATTGGTACTAGGTGAAATCACGTGTCCTTAAAATCACTTATAAGTTAAATTGTTATCCGATTTTAAGGGCAAACAGACCCATATACAATCTAATTCCCTCAAATCAAGGTTAACAAAGACACTTACCTCTTTCAGGAACAAGTCAACCTTCAAATACCACCTTCCCATTAGCATAAGACTTTACATAACTCGAATCTAGTTAATTACTACTCAAATAAGTCAAATCAAGCTTTAGAAATTATACTAGTATAAAAAAAAATTGATCTTTAACATATTTGGAAAAGTCAACCCAGACCTAATTGGCCGAAATCAACAATCAAAACCAAATATGGATTACCCATGCATCCCTGAGTCCAAACATGCGATTTGTTTCGAGATTCAATCTTAAATCGAGGTCTAAATATTTAAAATTCAAAATCTTAAGTTGCTACCCAAAAAACCTATTTCTACTCTATGAAATCGTTGATTCAAGAGTGAAAATATATGGGGAACAATAAAATTAATCAAAAATAAGTTAAAATTACTAATTTATGAAGTTGGAAAGAAAATCCTCTAAAAAACCGATCATTGCGAAATCTAGGTCTAAAAAATAAAAGAAAATGAGCTATTCCGGAAATCCCTTATTTTTTCCCCAACTGCAGATGTCGCAATTGTGAACTTTTTTTCGCAATTCACAGCTTGCAAACGCAAATCGGTGGTCATAAACCTCAGCCTCAGAAGTCGCAAATGTGAAACTCGCTTCGCAATTGCAAGCATTGCAAATGCGATCCTAGTGGTCGCAATTTTCAAAGCTGGCCTCATTCCCACACATTTTAAATGTAAGGTATAGTTAGCAAATGCGGACCTTGCATTTGTGAGCAACTCATTGCAATTGTGATGACTGCAGCACCAGCAACCTCAAGTCTTACCAAAACAGCTCGAAACCAATTTGAAACTTACTCGAGCCCTTGGGACCTCATACAAACATTCAAATATGTATATAAACCTCATATAAACTCGCCCGTAAGCTCAAATAATCAAAATAACATAAAAAGTTATGAATCAACCTTAAAAAACTCAAGAATCTCAATGTTCATAACTCAAATTTTAAACTTTCAGCAATAAGAGCTGTGACGGCCTCGGGTTACTAGGGACCCCAACCAAACACAAGTTAAAAATCATCATACGAACCAACTGGAATCATTAAAACATCGATCCGAGGTTTTTTTACGAATAATGTTGACTGTGGTCTTAAAGTTCTATAGTCAAGATTTCTATATAAAAACACATCTAAACTTTTCGGAAATCAAAACGAACCAAGCATACAAGTCATAAATAATAAAATGAATTTATTCAAGGTCTCAAAGCAAGAAACGAAAAGTCAGAACTCAAGACAACCTATCATGTCATTACATTTTGATTCTTCGACAATAATCATAGTTTAATATAGGCTTTGATATATTATTCTCATGCTTAAATTTATCTTAGTGGAAATGGTAGTCATTATTTTGTCCTAGGATGAATTATATGTAATTGAAGGATGCCAATTAGTATAAAAATCCACCTCAATATGCTATGATTGGTTATAATATTGTCAGTTTAATGGTCGACTAACCCCTCCCCCAAATCGATTGTCTTGGTGGCTTTTTGTTGAAAAAAAATTAAATATGTTAGCTATCTTTATTGAACAATTATAATAGAACACCCAATTTTATTCACATACTAAATAACCGATGAAATATTCTATACGTGCACAACACGTTCTCATTTCATATATTGGTCTTGATTGATCCATCCCAAAACATGTAACTCGTCGATGGATCCAGCAAGGTAAATATAAGAAGTGGCTGCCACTTATCAATGTGTTGAGTAGATGTTGTTGATGCATTCACCAAAGATATTCCACTAGTTCATTCCTGTTATTGGCCATCGTTGATCCATCCACGTATGATGCATCTAGTGTCAACCAAGGTTGGTTTAGGGTAATGAATGACTTCAGTTTCTAGAGTATATCCAAAAAAAGACTAACAAAATTTTTACTCTTGGATCATGAGTATCCTTGGTTGATCCATCCACAATACGAAGCCGGTGGATCAGCCAAGGAAAATATAAGGAAAAGACCATACAATGCCATCGGTTTATCCACCCACAATCAGAAATGGATGGATCAATAATGAGAGATATTAGGAATGAGTTCCTAAAAAAGGCCTTCCTTTGTATGCCGACCATTTGAAATAACTACCGGACATATACATTTTATGGAACTAAATATTCATTACTCAAATTGAAAATCAATAGATGACTTATTATTACAAAACAACAACTACTACAACAATAGCAAAAATTATACCTTAGTTCCAAGCAAGTTGAGACTTTTACAAACTAATATTATATGATAATTTTATCCCCACTAGCATACCATCAATGAACACCGACATTAAGTTTTCTTTGTCATTTTCTTCTTCTTTTCTGTATTTTTCTCCACTTCTTGAAGTATCTCCGGTACTTGAATATTTTTCTTGATATCTTTTGTATCCTGCCATGACATTCGCTTCTATTATGTATGACTTATGTCGGCCTCCCTTAAATTCGGTTACTTGCATTGAGCATTCATCCCAAGAAGTGCATATACCAGGTTTTCTACTCTTAAAACCAACATAGAATTTGGATTTTCCCTTACCAAGCTTCATTGTGCAAAAGGATTAAGGAAATGGTTGGTAGAGAAGAAGATTATGAATTGAGATGAAGGAAGCTGAAATCCTATTATAAAGAGCTTTTGCCGATAGGTGTAAGGATTGGAAGACTTAAAAGAAAAAAAAAGAAGGAAAATACTACACCTTTTTAGTTGTGTCAGCTAGACTAAGGATATAGCATTTTTTCACGTTATTGGAAGAAATAAAAATTTTGGATGTATTTTCTCACTCGCATCATACACCTTTCACGCGCATCGCAAATGGAATTTCCAAGAATATACAGATAAAAAAAGTCACTTACATTTTTTCTCAACGAATTTTCTCGACATTTAGTGGGCGTTTGGACATAAGAATTGTAAAATTCCAAAAAAAAGATAAAACTTTTTTCAAGTGAAAATGGTATTTGAAAATTAGAGTTGTGTTTGGATAATAACACAATCTGATAGAAAATTTTAAAAAATAACTTTTTGAAGTTTTTAAAATTTTTAAAAATTTCTATAATTTAATTGAAAATTTTATTGTAAAATATCGATTTAAAAAAAAGTGAAAAAATTCTTTAGGTGCAAGAGGGCTCTTAAGCGCATACCTTATATATTTTCTAGTTGTTCCAACTTCTCATAGTTGGCTGATAGACAAGATGTGGGAGCAGCATGTAGGTGTCCAACCAAGTGACGGTAGCACACTGCACACTACCCCATAGTCAAAATGCAACCAACCGACATTTAGAGGGAGGGAAGGGGGACCATAATTATTTACGGTCGATCTTCAAAAGAAACAATCTTCAGATATTTGGATAATCCTGATATCTTCCTTGTGTGGTTCATTGGTTTCCACGACTGCTATGTTGGACCCATCTCTCACTTTTCCAAAACAAAACCCCTCATGCTAATCAATATCGCTTCTACTTGAACCCTCAATCTTCCGCTTATCAAATCAAATCAAATGGCTTCTTTGTCCAGATTTATTGTAAAAGATTGTAAATTGCGAGCACTTCACAGACCAAGTTATGCCCCAAGGAATCCCACCCATTTTAGTACGTTCCACATTTCTTTTCTTACTTGTTTAGTGTTCTTTTCATTATTTAGTTGCAATTTTACTACTGTTGAGTATTTATACGATTGTTGATTTTGGCATTAACTTGAAATTTTCTTTTATTAATTATAATATTGAATGTCCATTTTAAGGTATAAGAAGTGGACATGAGACTGGAAGATGTAATTTGTTCATTCAAAATAAGCACCAAATTTCAGATGTTGCTTTCCCAGTTATTGGAATCACTTCACTGCGGTTAGTGCTTGAATCAAAGCTCCTTTGGAGTTTATTCTTTTCTTCATTTGGAGTTACAAAAGCTTTTTGGTCTATTAGGAATTCAAAAATATCTTGCAAGGCAGCAACAAATGTCTCTGGAGACTTACCAAGCAGTGGAATGAGCCAATACGAAAAAATAATTGAGACTTTGACCACTCTTTTTCCTCTCTGGGTATGTCCTTTTTTCTGCATTTTAAAAGCAACTTATTTGCTATATTTTTTTAATATATCATTTTTGTTAGCAGCCTTTTCATTGTGCAGCTACTCTACTCAATGTTTGCAGGTTATATTAGGTACAATCCTTGGTATCTATAAACCTGCCGCGGTAAATTTACTAGTTTTTGTTTGCAATTCCATTTATGATAAATGAATAATTTCAACTGATAGGACATGAGAATCTTACAGGTCACTTGGTTGGAAACAGACCTATTCACTCTTGGTTTGGGATTTCTAATGCTTTCGATGGGCTTGACACTAACATTTGAGGACTTCCGACGATGTTTAAGGAACCCATGGACGGTAAATAACAACTTGTTCATGCTCCCCACTATTTCTTTCTTATTAAGTACCAGCAGACACCAATGGTTGCTTGGTTTGCAGGTTGGTGTTGGATTTCTGGCTCAGTACTTCATCAAACCACTTTTAGGCTTTGCAATAGCAATGGTATGTCTTCTCCTACTTCAATGGGTTACTCGTTTTGTCTACGGATGATTTAAATCAAGTTGAAGTCGTTATAAAATTTGTATAATACACCTTATATCAAAAAAACAAAAAAACGATGATACATCACTGTTGAATGTTGTTTCCAAAATGTGTATACTTGTGTTCGGACTTGGTGAGACTCATACACTTTGACTCGAAAGAAACCACTTTAGGGTAGTGAATGAAGATCAGCTCCATTACACCGGAATTATCTTATGTGAGCCAATAGAAGGCATAAAAAAGCCCGAATAGCCTATGTCAGTAATATTTAGTACCCTTATTATTCTTCGTGGCCTCGATATTAAGATGTAAGTTAGTTAAACATAATAGGGAAACTTGAATAGTATATGTACCTCAACAGACTCAACAGAGAAGCATAAGAAAGTTTGATTGATAAATTACTCATATGAGTTGTATCTTTTTATGTCACGACCCAAACTCCAACCAGTCGTGATGACACCTAACCCAAGCGGCTAGGTAAGCCAATTAACATTCAACACAACTCATTTGAGAATAATTAAGAGTAAATGAGTAAAATGACTAAATTTTCTATACAAACTCCCAAGAATAAAACTTAGAATTTACAAAGTTGGTACGAAATAAATACAACATCTTTTCGAAAGAACTGTGTTTTTCCCAATTGCAACATCAGATAATCCCTTTTTGTTTACCAATTATCATGCGAAAAATACATCTCTATGCCCTACATGGCAAGTATACATGTCAAGTAATCAAATGTCATATCACCGTCTGAGAAAGGTACATCTCTATGCCTACATGTCAAATATATATGTCAAGTAATCAAATGTCATGTCACAGGTAGGGGTGCTTATCGGGCAGATCGGACGGATAATTACGCTTAACGATTTGGCTGATCGGTTAACAGATTATAAATGTAGTAATCCGCTAGCCATCCAATAAGATAACGAGCGGATTGGTATTAGATTAACGATTATTGGACGGTTGTCAGGCGGTTTATCGGCTTAACCTAATAGAAATTTTTTGGTGTAATATTGAAATGGATTCTTTTTTAGGGGTGGTTTTGACGACTGACTTCCTCTACGCATCCTAATAGACCTGATGAGCTGGATAAAATTGAAAATTCGGGTGAGAAAGTTATAAATTGGAATAGACATCGAGTCTTACGAGTTCTTGCTACTTCAAGATCCATATGAAAGTGTAAATATAAAAATCTTAACGGGCTAACGGTTTATCCGACAAGAAAATGGAGTAATCCGCCAAACCGTTAAGCCGTGAATCATAAATTCTCAATCCGTTCTCCATCCATTACCCTGATAATCAGATACCAATAAGCCAATAAGCCATCGATTCGGTTCGGTTTTGAACATCCCTAGTCACAGGCTAGCATGAGGAAGATTTATCTCTACGCCTACATGTCAAGAAATTAGTTTTCACAGTGGAATCATTAAGTACACACAATCTTAGCACACTCCAGGTGCCTGGCTCAAATGTTGCGAACACTATCACCGTGGATCCATCAAAATAATCACACTTAGCACTGTACAGGTGCCTGTCATAACTGTCCATCATCGAGCACGTGTATATGACGCCGTGCCTGCCCCCACTGCTGGCATGTAGAACTCCGGAGGGGCGGATCCTGCCCAAGCGCTAATCATAATCATATAGCCCAATAGTGAGGCTTGGTGCATAGGTCGCCCCAAAAATAATAACACTCGGTCCAATATGGACCTGGCGTACGCGTCACCTCATAATCAATACCAAATTGGGTCCGTGGCCCAAACTCAGTCATTTACCATTCAAGTCTCAGATAAACATCTCACGATACTTAGTTTATCAGTTTTACACATATGAGGCATCAACAACATGTGAGCAATCAAATAAAAAGTACTGAGACAAAGATATCATACACGGATATAACATCATGACTGAGAACATGTGTACAAATAAGGCAAATAACTCAGAAACGGCAAGAATAACTCTATCAAGTCTCAAACAAATAGCACATAGCCTAGACATCTAACATGAATCACAATTCAAATAACCTAACAAGTAGGTAAAACGTAGGTATAATAAGGTATGATAGAAAATCAATTCCAGTAATAGTCTAAAACCACCTCAAACCAGGAACACACCGTGCACGTACACCCGCTCGTCACCTAGTGCATACGTCACCCCAATACCTTTCTTATAATGTAGTTTCTAGGGTTAAATACCCTCAAATCTAAGTAGAGATATGTTACTTACCTGAGACAAGTCAAATCCAATACCGAGCAAGCCAAACAACACTCTAGAAATGCTATCCCGCACAAATCAACATCCGAATGGCTCGAAACTAGCCAAAAGCAACTCAAAAATATCAAATAATGCTATTGAAAACAAACCCAAGCGATAAAGGTCGAATTTTTAGTCAAATTACTCAAAGTCAACCAAAAAGTCAAACCCGGGCCCGCACCTCGGAACCCGATAGAACTCGCAAATTCCGACAATCCATTCAAATATAAGTCCAATCATACTAATTTCAATCAAATCCGACTCTGAATCGATGTTCAAAACTCAATAATTCACTTTATGAAAGTTTAGACAAAACCCCCCAATTTTTCTTTTAAATTCATAATCAAAATGCCTAAATCGAAGATAGGATTATGGAATGTAATCAAAATGGAGTAAAAAATACTTGCCCCAATCCATGCGGTGAAAATCGCCTCAAAAATCAACCAAATCCGAGCTTCATAACTCAAAATATGATAAAATGACCAAAGCCTTCGAAATAGAATACGTATAAATCTGCTCCAGATATGCTCTTCGCGAATGCGGAAGAAACATCGCGTTCGCGATGAACAGAAATGCACTGCCACAAAATGTCTTACGCGTTCGTGACACTTCCCGAGCGAACGCGATGCCCACAGACGCCACACAACGCGAACGCGACCAACGTCTCGCGGACACGAAGAAGGGTTCTCCAGCTCCCAGCTTACCAGCACGAACACGACTTCAGAAATGCGAACGCGAAGCGCAAGTTCCACAGACTCCGCGAATGCGTCTTAACACTCGCGAATGCGAAGAGATAAAACAGCCCAGCCCAATTTCCTCTTTGCGATCACAAGCCTAGCTCCGCCATCACAATGCTCTACAGATACACCAGCAATCAACACCACAAAATCCACCCAAAATGGTCCGAAACCATCGCGAAACTCACCCTAGCCCCTCGAGACCACGTCCAAACATGCCAACAAGTCCCAAAACATAATACAAACCTACTCTGGGTGTCAAATTACACATAACAACATCAAAACCACGATTCGCACCTCAAATCAGGCTTAATGAACTTTTGAAATTTCAACTTCCAAAACTCGTGTCGAACCAAATCAAATCAGCCAGGAATGACCTCAAATTTTGCAAAGAAGTTTCAAATGACATAATGAATTTATTCCAACTCCCGGAACAACAATCCGAATATGATATCATCGAAGTCAACTCCCGGTCAAACCTATGAACTTTCCAAACCTTCAAATGGTCAACTTTTGCCAATTATAGCCAAAATCTTCTAAAAACATCTAAATGCAAATCCGGGCATATGCCCGTCCAAAATCACCATCCGGACTTAACATAATCATCAAAACTCCGATCCAGGGTCAAATACACAAAAGTCAAACTTGGTCAATTTTTCCAACTTAAAGCTTCTAAGATGAGAATCATTCTTCCAATTCAATCCCGAAAACCAAAACCGACGATACACACAAGTCATATTACACCATATGAAGCTACTCATTACCTCAAACCATCGAACTGGATGCAAATGTTCAAAACGACCTGTTGGGTCGTTACCTTTTATCCTTGAAGAATGGCCATATCTACTTCATTTTTTTATTTTTCAATTCATGCTTGTAAAGTATATTAGTCCTCTCTTATTTTTGCTATCATTGTTTGCTTTAGTTGAAGAGGAGCCTTGGAGCAACGATAATGTTATCTTCGCGTGACTTATAGGTGACAAGTTCGAGCCGTGGAAGCAGCCACTAATGCTTGCATTAGTGTAGGCTGTCTACATCACGCACATTGAGGTGCTGCCCTTTCCTGGACCTTGCGTGAACGCAGATGCCTTGTGCACTAGATTGTTTGCTTTATCCCTATTTGAAGGGGATCCTTGGCGAAATGGTAAAGTTGTCTCAGTGTGCCTATAGGTCACGGGTTTGAGCCGTGGAATCCGACCTGATGCTTGGATTACGTTAGGCTCCCGAACCCTACGTAAACGCGGGATGCTTCGTGCGCCGGGCTGCCTTGCTTTATCCTTTGTTGTGAATTTTCTGTTAAAGCTAGTTCTATTAGGATCACACTACGTTCTAATATCTATCATTTATGATAGCGCTTCTGTTGCCAAAGAGAAATTATTTAACCTCTAGAAACATTTTTTGATATCTGTTTTCAAGTTTAACCTTACTAATTGAGCATGTTGATGCTGTTATTCTCTCTGGTTGTGTTTTTTGTTCCTTAGCAAGACTAACTCTTGATTCTGCTTTCTAAGATTACTTTTGTCAGCTAATACTAATTGTTCTCTTCCTCCAATTGGTATGATTTGTAGACTCTAAAGTTGTCTGCCCCACTTGCAACTGGTCTTATCTTGGTGTCATGCTGTCCTGGAGGTCAGGCGTCAAATGTGGCAACATATATCTCAAAGGGGAATGTAGCACTTTCTGTTCTTATGACTACGTAAGCAGAAATTGTGAATGTAGATTTAATGTACTCCCTGGAAAGTTTTTATTGTCAATAAGCTTTGCTATGATCATGCAAGCTATTCTTGTTATAGATGTTAGCGGCACTCAACGCCCAATATAGAAACTAAAGTATGACTAATTTATAATGCAGAAGAAGCCACCATAGAAGTCAAAGTTAGGCAAGTTCAAGAGTGCAATTTTCTGTGCTTAGTAATAGTCATGGTTACCAAGTTAGATGCTAAACCCAGGTTACCAAGTTAGATACTAAACCGTCACCAAATTGGAAATTTATCCTGTATTGCAAATGAGCTTGCCTAAGAAAAAGTTGTAGCTGGCAACTAGTTTGCTGTAAGATATTTCAAGTTGGGATAGTCAATACAGTTTCTGAGGTCTTTAAGAAAGCAGTGCACCTACACTTTGACTAAAAAAAGGGCAGTTCGGTGCACAAAGCATCCCGCGTTCACGCATGGTTTGGGGAAGAGCTGCACCCTAAGGGTTATGATGTAGATAGCTTACCTTAATGCAAGCATTAGTGGCTGATTCCACAACTTAAATTCGTGACCTATAGGTCACACGAAACAACGTTACCGTTGCTCCAAAGGTTCTCTTCTGCACCTACCCTTTGATTATTATTTTAAATTCATTTAAAATGAAATATTTATATAAAGATGATCTGCCTTTTTGCTTTGTATCCAAGTGTTGAGCCCATTTAAACCTAATATTGACTTAATTTGGTTTTTGAAAAAGACAAGGGACATGTTAAAACTACGTCGATCTGAAATTTTGTTTGCCAATGCAATCTGCAATATATCAAATTGTTGCTTTCGAGTGGTTTCTCCTCCCTAATGATAGGAGGCCATTAATCCAGGTTAAAATTTCTTTATACTTAAGACAAAGATTATCTAACTTACAACCATCATAATTAAATGAGAAATGACTGGAAATTCCTATGTTCCTGTAAGGTTCTTCGTTTATTTGATAAAGTAGTTGTTCATTGTGCGCTTCTGAATAGTTGCGTGTCTTGTGACATTGGAGATACATGTTGAGGTAGACTCTATTGCTAAGTTGCTCGGAATCTTTATTTTCAGTGCCGCACCCGTGTCGGCACAACGTGGGTGTGGGTGTAAGTGTGAGTGTTGGATCCGCACTGATCTGGTCAATCGATTTTGGGTACATTGATCAAGATGGATGGAGAAATTTGGAACAGATATTAAGATTTTTGAAATCAAAACAAAAGGTAGGGTGAAATTGAAGAAAATTGAATTATTTTCTATATAGAAATTTATTTGTCATTCCTTTTCTTTTATCTTCTTCTCGGATTCTCCGATCAATATTTCTCCTTCTTGAAATAACTTGTTAGTCTTCCACATAATGTCGCATAACTTAGACATATTTTATAATTCAATTTTTAGATATTTTAGCCGAATTCCCGCACTCCTATTCGTACCTGGATTCATGTCCCGAATTTTAAAATTTTGATAATGAAGAATCCGACCTTTAGATCCTCCTCGTATCGGACATCTGCACTAGAGTCGGAGCTACTTAGCTCTGTTGTGCACATTGTGGCCATAAATGCTCATGAGGGTGAGGGTGTGTTTGTGGTATCTGGCAAAAGCCTGACCAGCTGATTGTTAGCTGATCAATGAACTTATTGTTTTTCCTGAACATTTTTCGTTGCCGTAGAGGATAGAGATAATGCATGATTAGCAGGACAATGATTGTAGCAAGGTGGCAGTTCCACCCATGGAGATGTAGCCCTTTAGCGGATTCTTTTGTAATCAATAAATCAAAAAATTAAACTAAGTGTTCCATTTCCAGAGAACTACTGCCTTACTACAATGGCTGTCTTGGTACTATAAATAGAGAGTGCAACGGATAAAAGTGAGAACAAGTTACTATGCTGACAGTGGTCTCCTTTGTTATGTCTAGGATGATTTCTGGCAGATGAAAATTCATTACGGGAAAATGAATGACTGCATGTGAACTTTCAACCGCTATACTTTAGCTTCCTTGGTAATGATGCCATAGTTTTTTAGGCCTGTAGAAAGTGATGGCTGTTGAGGAGAAAACAGACCTATGCTATTGCTCAGTGCAAAATTAGGTTCACCTAGACAAGAAATTTGCCATTGGCATATGAAAAAATTGTGGACAACAAATAAGCTAATGACCCGAAACTTTCTTAGAGAAGTTGGTGGAGTAAGTTTTTCTGTGGCATCATTGCAGGTGTTCAACTATTGGAGCTATTGTGATGACACCACTGCTTACTAAGCTTCTTGCTGGTCAGCTTGTCCCAGTTGATGCTGCTGTAAGTTGACCTGTGCTGATGTGTTCAATATTTGTTGCATTTATCATAATGCGTCCATGTAAAGAGCTTGATGTATGCAATATCAGTGACATTTATCAAAGTTTATCCCATAAATGCATGTATGCAATGGAGAATTTCTGAAATATGCTTTGCACAAGCACCAAAACATTTTCTAGACTCGTCACCGGGCTAATTTGGAGCCTAACAGCGTCAAAATATGGCTGTTTAAAGTTAGATTTTTCCAAAGGAAGCTGATAGCCCTCTTAAAATTGCTCAGATAAAGACTTTCTTCCAATCAATCATCTTCCATTCTCTTTACAGGGTCTTGCTATAAGCACCTTTCAGGTTGTGTTAGTGCCAACAATTATTGGAGGTAACTGGATATTTTAATACTTTCCGTCTTTTTTGATAGTGTAACACAATGGAAATTTGTATTTATGCTGATCTTGCTTTCGTAGAGCTTCAAATAAGATATATGCCTATATTAATTCAAGTTTACTTTGTTTTGCAGTTCTATCAAATGAGTTCTTTCCTAAATTTACCTCAAAAATCATCACCATTACACCTTTAATTGGAGTTATTTTAACCACTCTTCTTTGTGCAAGCCCGGTAAGATTGCCTAATTTACTGGCTAGTTTTAGTTTTGGCATAGTAATGTTCCTTTTCTCTCGCAGATACTACGCTAACCCAGTTTCTATATTCTTTTTTTTCTGAAGATTGGGCAAGTGGCAGATGTGCTGAAAACTCAGGGTGCACAGTTACTCCTCCCAGTGGCAGCCTTGCACGCTGCAGCATTTTCTCTGGGCTACTGGCTTTCAAAATTTTCATTTGGTGAATCAACTTCCAGAACCATTTCCATTGAATGTGGAATGCAGGTAGTTATCTTCTGTTTCTCAGCATAGTGATGAACATTTCTGTACTGTCACGACCCAAATTCCCGACCTTACGGATCGTGATGGCGCTAACACCACACTTGCTAGGCAAGCCAATGTTAGAGTTCGATTAGCTATTTTCCTTTGATTATCCATTTAAACAATAATTAATTAAATTTAAAGTAAACTTAATCTAATGGTTTCCAAAGAATAACTCCAAATATAAAGTAATAAACAAATAAATAACCCGAGTCACGAACTAATTATATAAATCACTCTAAGACTACCCCAAGGTCTGGTGTCACAATTCACGAACTACTAAAGAATACTACAATTAATAGGTTGAAAGAAAAAATATAACTGTTTTAGGAAAATTATAAAACAGTCTCTACGAACTAAGAGAAGACTCTCGGGATCTGCGAACGCCGGCAGATATACCTCGTGTCTCCGGATAATGAATAGCGGCTACTAAAAATATCTATTGCTCGCCGGTACCTGGATCTGCACAAAAGAGTGCAGAGTGTACTGAGTATCAGTACAGCTGACCCCATGTACTGAGTAAGTGCCGAGCCTAACCCCGACGAAGTAGTGACGAGGCTAAGGCGGGGCAATTATAACTTATTCTGCGACAATATATGTATATAATAAAGTAATAAAATAATTCTACGCAAACAAGAAATATAACTGCAACAATGAATAAATAAAATAACTCAGTCGCCTATTCCAGGCCTCGGCTGTCACCAAAGTTTGACACAACTTTTCAAGTTTCCAAACTTTAATTTAAAATAACCAAATGTGCAAGATATGGGGAAAACGGTAGGATAGAACAATAGACTTCCAAATCCCTATAATAAAAATCAGTAAAGCATAATTATCCTTCCTTATCACTGTCATATATTTATATTTCCCCTGTCCACCCTTATCATAGTCATATATATTTATTTCCCCTGTCCACCTTTATCACAGTCATATATATTTATTTCTCCTGTCCACTCATATCACAGTCATATATATTTATTTCTCCTATCCACCCTTATCACAGTCATATATATATTTCCCCTGTCCACCCTTATCACAGTCATATATATTTGTTTATTTATCAAAAACTTTCACAATTTAGGCCAAGCCTTTCACAACATTTTTATCTCAACAATTGTAAACAGAAAATTGTACTTCTCATAAACTCATCAATATTATCACAAAAATAGAACCAACAGAAATATATATATATATATATATATATCGTAAAACAATGTCAACTTACTCAACCTTTATGTAGACGTAAACATTATAGCAAAGATGAGAATAGCTTTACTATAATTACAGATCCATGTACAAACATGGTCAACTACAAGACAATATGTCATCACAAATGCCTTATACGTGTCTTGTCTTTCCTTTTCTTTTGCTTCATGTAAGTCCAGATTTACTTTCCATGCTATCATCAATTCCTCTTGTTGAGGCGTTGAGCTCCATACATAAGCATATTAAGAAGCATATATGATGGGTGTCCGATAGTGAAAATGACAAGTCATGCAAAATGCTAATATATAGTATTTCACTATTTCCAGAGGTGGAAAATTGTCTTGTTTTTTGTCCCATTGAAGCATCATTAATCTGTGGTAGTTAGCAATATAAGATTCTGCTGCTGCTACTTCTTACAAACTCGCTGTCCTTCCCTAGGCGGGGGAGGGACTTTGCACGACCCAAATTCCACCATAGAGGCCAGGATGACACTAGTCTCTAAAACTAAGTAGCCGATCACTTGCAACAGTTAAATCACTAAAGAGATGGTATAACAGAACACGGTTTAATATAGATGCGGAAATAAAGGTGATACAAGACAACGCAGTGATAATCATAACATATCCTCAGAACTAGGTAGTACAGAGTCACGAGCTCTAACTGAATACATAGAAATATCTCAAAATTCAATGTTGTTCGGATAGAGAATTAACAATATAATTGTTAGGAAAGGACTCCAAGGGACTGCAACTATTAAAGCATCTCTACCTTGAATCCTCATGATCAAAGAAGCTCTCACTGCCTGGGTCGCTATCTCCAACACCTGGATCTGCACAAAAATGTACGGAAATATAGTATGAGTACACCACGGTCCGTACCCAGTAAGTATCAAGACTAACTTCAGTGAAGTAGTGACGAGGTCAGGTCATGCGATACTCATTAGTCAAAAATATCATGTGCAGTAAATCAAGACTGACAACAAAAGTATAACATATAACAATAGCCTCATCAAAATAAGTGATAACATTTCAATGCAAGTAAAGGCTCAGTTTCAACATCAAGTCACACAAACAAACACACACACATAGCACCTTGTGCCCACATTTTTTATCACAACAACATCCACTCGTATCGCTCTGCTCCGACAATAACACAATAGCCACACTTATCGCTCCGCCCTGACAATATCACTATAGCCACCCGTATTGCTCCGCGCAGACAATATCACAATAGCCATCCGTATCGCCCCGCACCATAATAACGGTAAAATGTCACCCTTATACACCGCATAGCAGCTATCAATCCACATAACAAGTCTACATGTGCCACAATATCACAAAGACAACAGTACCATAGTTTCCTCACGGATATGAGATCATAATTTATCAACAAGGTGCACAAGGACATGAAAATTGTAAAATACAGATAGGTTTTCAACAAATAAAGTATCAGCACTGCTAAAACAAGTGTAATGATCTCGTTCACTATTCCGGTTACAAGCCACACATAACACTCGTGTACACGTTGCTTTTTCACATATCACAAATAAACAATTAAGGCCAAATCCTAATGGGTATTCCCTGCACAAGGTTAGGCTAGATACTTACCTCAAACAAGCCAAATCAGTACTCTAAAAATACCTTCCGGCGTGAATCAACCTCCGGACGGCTCAAATCTAGCCAAAATAACTTAATAACATCAACAAAAGCCGTAGGAAGCAACCCCAAACAATAAAGATTCGATCTTGAAAATGAATCAAAAAGTCAACCTGCCCTGCCCCCGGAACCCGACAAAAACCACAAATTCCGAACACTCATTCGAATATGAGTCCAACCATACTAATTTCATCCAAATCCGACTCCGTATCGGGGTTTCTTTTTTTACCAAAATCCCTAATTTCCTTCGCTTAGATTCATCAATTAAATGCTAAAAAAACAAGGATGGAATCGTGAAAAATAACCAAATCCGAGTAAAAAATACTTACCCCAATCCAAATCGTGAAAGTCCCCTCCAAAATCGCCCAAAGTCGAGGCCGCAATCTCAAAATGTAATGAAACAACTAAAACCCTCGAAATAGAATTTTATACAAGTCTTCCCTAGGGTCCTCTTCGCGATCGCGGGACCTACTGTGTTATTGCGAAGAATAATTTATACATTGGTCAAAATACTCCTTCCCGAATGTGGTATGACACCTTCACAGACCTATGTGAAAGCGGCCTCCCACCTGCGAACGCGAAGATCAACCACTGGCCGCCCCATCCAGCTCTCCCTCTACGCGAACACGGCTCACAAGTCGCAAATGCGATGCACATCCCTTCGGGCTCCGCGAACTTGACATCCTTATCGCGAACGCGTAGGGAAAATCTTCAGTCACCCAAATAACACTCCACGATTGCGATGCTTCAGCCGTGATCGCGATGAACACGAGCACACCAGAACATCAACAATTCCAACATGAGTGAAGTGGTCCGAAACTCATCCGAAACACAGTCCAGGCCCCATCATATCATACCAATCATTCCCAAAACATAACGCGGATCTACTCGAAGCATCAAATCATACAAATAATATCAAAACCACTAATCGCGCACCAATTCAAGCTTAATGAACTATTTCAAAATTCCAATTTCCAAAATCGCGTCGAACATGCCTAAACTCGGAATGACCTCAAATTTTACACAAATCATAAATCGTCACACAAACCTATTCCAAGGCTCGAAATCCCAAACAGATATCGATAACCCCATAGTCAACCATGGGTCAAACCTATCAACTCTCCAAGGCATGAAACTTACAACTTTCGCCAATATGAGCCAAATCAACTTAGGAACTCCGAATCCAATTTCGGACTTATGCTTTAGTCCAAAATCACCATCCGGACCTAACAGAACTATCAAAACTCCAATCGGACAAATACGCAAAAGTCAAACTTGTTCAACACCTCTAACTTACAGCTTCTAAAATGAGAATCATTCTTTCAAATCAATCCCGAACCACTCGAAAACCGAAATTGACCATACACGCAAGTCATAATACATCATATGAAGCTACTCGCCACCTCAAACCACTGAACGAAAATGCAATGCTCAAAACGATCGGTTGAGTCGTTACCGACTTTGCTCGGAAAAGGACACTTGAATGAACTTTGTTGCAGAAGTGTCACTATCCAAAATCCCACCTAGTCATGATGGCATCCAATCCCAACATGCTAGGTAAGCCAAGAAATAAGTAAAACAACTCGAAAGGAAATCATTAATAATCAATAGATTAAATGACTGAAATCCATACAACTATCCCAAGGATGATAGTACAAGTCATGAGCCACTATGATTTAGATTTACAAAACTGATGTGAAGAGTAAATACAATTTATGTTCGAAGGTTACATAAACAGAAATAAGTCCTAAACTACCATGAACAAGAGGTAGCTTGAATCTGGATAGCTGGTGCATCTTCAAGGCATGACTTCGTTTTCTACAGTTACACAACTCCAAGATCTGCACGCAAGGTTCAAAAGTGTAGTATGAGTGCAACCGACCCCATGTACTGTGTAAGTATCTTGACTAACCTCGGTGAGGTAGTGATGAGATTTTTAAGTCAAAGACATTCATTTTGCATAACCTGTGCAGCTCAATAACATGTATAATACGGAGAAATATTCCAAAAGAGAATTACAGGATAATGATATCAGTAGTGAAGATGCAAAACTGGAGTAGTGGGGTAATGAACAAACAACCTCAACTAAACAATTCAGGCAAATACAACTTGTACTGACCCCCTCACGAAGAGACATGCACCAAATAACTAACCTCGGTGAGGTAGTGACGAGGTTTTTGAGTCAAAAGATATTCATTTGCATAACCTGTGCAGCTCAATAACATGTATAGTACGGAGAAATATTCCAGAAGACAATTACATGATAATGATATCAGTAGTAAAGGTGCAAAACTGGAGTTGGGGAAATGAACAAACAACCCCAATTAAACAGTTCAGGCAAATACAACTTGTACCGACCCCCTCACAAAGAGACATGCACCAAATAACTAACTTCGGTGAGGTAGTGACGAGGTTTTTAAGTCAAAAGACATTCATTTGCATAACCTGTGCAGCTTAATAACATGTATAGTACGGAGAAATATTCCAAAAGACAATTACATGATAATGATATTAGTAGTAAAAGTGCAAAACTGGAGTTGGGGTAATGAACAAACAACCCCAATTAAACAGTTCAGGCAAATACAAATTGTACCAACTCCGCTCACAAAGAAACATGCACCAAATAACGTATGTGCTGAATACTCAAAAATGACTAAAAGCATATGCACCCAATCAGATTTTCGTATTAATTGCCGGAAAACATGTTCAAGAGATCTTTACCAAAATCTAATACATCAATGCATGATGACAACTTTTTTTTTACATCAATCATATACGCTACTGACAACTCAAGAAAATATGAGATATTTACCCCACATAGGTAAATCCATCTTGACAACCAAATCACATAATAATGCGTAGGATAGCATATTAGATGCAACAAAAACAACACGTAATATGCATGATAAAGCATAAAGAATTCATATGCATAATCCACTTTTCGTCACAATAACAATATTCACCCTTATCGCTCCATATCCCCGACACAATAACAATATCCGTCCTTATCGCTCCATACAATAACAATATCCATCCTTATCGCTCCGTATCTCGACACATAACAATATCAATCACAATCGCAAGGCAAAACCCCGTGCCAACACTCAATCAATCCGTTTAACATGTCCACATGTGCCATATTCATAACACTGCAGTATGCCAAATTACCATCAAAAGACATATTGACAAAATTTGTCGCAAAGTGCATAAGGACATAACAATAATAAAATGTCGATGAGGGTTCAATATATAAAGCATGACTACGACCAAACCAATTTAGCAATAATTCCACAAATGCCCATCTTGGCCAATTAGAAAATAATGATCCTAAAACATTATCTCCAGCACGAAAGGATAACTCGCGTAGTCATGCATGGGGTGACACATGTATCGCAGAGAGCACACGTTCAAATCAACGCACGACACAAGGACACCAAGTACGGGTATGTGTTCATAACATACATGTGACTACGTTCGAGGAAAGTATAACATCAATCCCAAGATTAATTCATCATGTTCAAAATAATGTACTACTACCCTCACATTAGCTCTAGCATGATTTATCATGCTCGCGCAGTCAATCAATTGAGTAAAACATAGAATAAAATAGAACACAACCAAACAAGGCATAGAGTAATCTAGAATCTATCCCGAGCATGAATTCCCATGGCACATGTATATACGCTTGTTACCTCACATATACATCACCACCGCATGTAGCAAACAGTATTAATTATTAGGAAAAATTCCCTCAACCAAAGCTAGGAAAGAATCACCTCAATTCGGCTTAGATCTAGGAAAAAATAACTCAATAACATCAAACAACGCTATTGGATTCAATTGCAAACAATAACGATTCAATCTTTACCCCATTCTCAAAAAGCAACAAAAGTCAACCCCAGGCTTACATGGTCAAAACACCAGTCAAGGGGTGGATCCCAACTACCCATAACCCCACGAGTCTAAATATGTGATTAGATTCGAAAACCAAATCCAAATCGACTCTCGAACCTCCAATTTTCATTTTCCAAAACATAGTCAAACTCTCGAAATTTCTCTTCGAAATTCTATAATTTAGGTGTAATTATTCACGGGGAAACAAGATATAATATCAAAATCAAGTAGGAATAACTTACCCTTTGGCCTTGTGAAAATCCCCGTAAAAAATCGCCCATCTCCAAGTCCAGGGCTCAAAATATGAGAAATCGAGTCCAAGTTTCGAAATACATCACTTATAACCAGCTGTAGATGTCGCATTTGCGACCAGAAGCTTGCAAATGCAAACCCCCACTAACCAACAGATGTCGCAAATGCGACCACAAACATTGCAAAATCGAAGTGCTCCAGCCCGCCATGTCGTAATGCGATCAAAATACTTCGCAAATGCAAAGTTCCAACCGACAGCCAACATCACAAATGCGAAGAAGTCCCTCGCAAAAGCGAGGTTCCCCACTCGAATCACACCTGGGGTCCTCGGGACCTCGTCCAAACATACCAACAAGTCCGAATACATAATCCAAATAATCTGAAGTCTCGAAATATCATCAATAACATCAAAACCAAGAATCGAACACCAAAACTCATCATGTAACGTTTATATTCAATAACTTCAAATATTCACAACCAAGCATCCAATTCATACCAACTCAACCCGAAGTGAAACCAAATTTTGCACACAAGTTCCAAATGACAAAGTGAACCTATTCCAGGTCTCGGAATAGCAATCCGAATCCGATAGCCTCAAAGTCAACTTGTGGCCGAAGTCCAAACTTGTGAAATTTCTAAATATTCAAATTGCCAACTTTCGACAAAAGAGACAAATCATCATAAGAACCTCCGAATTCAAATCCGGACATACACATAAGTTCATAATCACTATATGAACCTATTGGCTAAGTTGCTCCGACATGGCAGCTTAGGTGCCGCACCCGTGTCGACACGACACTAGTATAGGTGTGGGTATGGGATCCGTATCGGATCTTTTTAAACAATTTTGGGTACTTTGACCATGACAGACAGAAAAATTTGAGACGAAATACAATTTGATTATCGAAATCAGAACTGAAACTAGGGTAACTTTGAAGAAAATAGCATATCTTATCTAGGAAATCAATCTTTTACTTATCTACAACTTGAGAATAAAAAGGAAATCCACACTTTACAAGCTATACGTAAGTATTCTACAAAATTTCTCATAAATTAGAGAGATTTTTATTTATTTTTAGTATTTTTAGCCGTATCCTCGCACCTGTATCCGTACTAGGATCCGTATCCCCGAATCTTAAAATTTACATCTTTAAAGATTCGACCTCTAGATCCGCACCTGTGTCGGACACCCGCACCCGTGTCCGGGCAACTTAGCCTATTAGAACCATCAAAACACGAATCCAAGGTCGTTTACTCACAAGTCAAATCTCGGTCAACACTTCCAACTTAAAGCTCCTAAATTGAGAATTACGCTATCAAATCAATCCCAAACTTCTCAAAGATCAAAACCAACCATACATGCAAGTCATAATACACCATATGAAGCCACTCAAAGTCTCAAATCAGAGAACGAAATGCTAGAACTCAAAACGACCGGTTGGGTCGTTACAAGAAGTTGATCACCTTTTGTTTGTAACTTTTGGTGGTCATATTGTTCACAAATTGGTTAATTATGCATAGTAAGTTGTCATATCAGTAATAAAGAGGGCTATCATCTTTTCTGAAGGGTTATCCAATCTTTTGATGATTACAATTAACGGAAGTCGTTTTGGTGAACCCTAGAGTAATCAAACTAGAGTGGAAAATATGTAACTCTTTTCTTATTTATGTTCGCACAGAGTTCTGCACTCGGATTTTTACTTGCCCAGAAGCATTTCACAAACCCTCTTGTTGCTGTACCTTCTGCTGTTAGCGTGGTCTGCATGGCGGTAGGACCCTGTGCCCATATATTTTTCTTATACATATTTTTACCCTACTTTTCTTGTCTAATGTACTCCTATTGTAATTCTTTTGGATGTTCTCTCATCGTTACCATGTTTCACAGCTTGGTGGAAGCGCTCTAGCTGTGTACTGGAGGAACCAGCCAATTCCTGTTGATGACAAGGATGATTTTAAGGAGTAGGACCTCCGCCGCTGCTGCTGCTTTTTGTCGTCGTTAGTTTGTTAGATGAAGTTAAAAGCTCAATCATGTCTATTATGCAAAGGCATGGCTGGGTAGCTTGCATTTCTTGGCTGAAGCTAAATTTTGGACCTTGGAAAGTTCTCCAATTTAATATGTTAGAAGCATAGCATTAGAGAGCCTTCCAAAATATTTTAAGTATGTATTGGGCTACCCATGGCATTATAAGCAAAATTTAGAAGGCTGTGCTTGTAATGTTAAACTAGGAAATTTCAAGTAGGACTCTTGGTTTGCTGCATCTATTTATTGGAACAGATAAGATTATGTTGGATGAAGGTCACGAGCTTGTATTAAAAATGTTGAGTAGGGGGTAAAGTGTAGTTATATTGTTATAGCTTTGTTTGACCAAGTTTTTGGGAGGCCAAAATTGTTTTTTCCTTAAAAAATGCTATTTTAAAAAGTTGGAGGTGTTTGGTCAAGCATTTAGGAGAGAAAGAAAAAAGTGATTTTGAAGAGAAGTGAATTGTTTTTTTTAGAAGCTGAAAATGTAGCTTATCCTTAGAGCAAAATTTGTTTTTACCTCTTCGCGAATTTACCGTTGGCAAAAACTTTTGAAATACCAAAATAATCCTTCTTACTTTACTCTAATGTTTATGCTATTCTAATTGCAATCCTTGAGAACTCTCCTCATGTATAAATATTTCTTCTTATCTTTAGGGTAAATTTTTAGTATATAGTGATTTATTGGGGTGAATTTCTTTTATATTTATTGAAATTGTTCGGCGGTAAATGCATGACTGTCTGACCGGTGGTAAATAATGATACATAATTGTCCAACCGGTGGTAACTGCCCGACCGGTCGTAGCACGGTGGTAAATACATAAAGATGCATGTATTACTATATTATAAACATTAACATCTTTATCATATACCTCAATAGGGACTTAGGAACATACTTAGACATGTTCGAATATCATTTTATAGAAATGAATAACATAGATATCCTTAATTGCTAAGAGTAGAAACACTTATGAAATAGCATTACGTTTACGTATCTTTACTCATGCGAAAATGAATACCTGAGCCGATTTTCTTGAGAAAGATTATACCGTACTCTCTTAGAATCGCACAATCTCGTTGCTATTACGCAGTATAATTTCGTATGAAATTTTTGATGAGTAAACTCAAGTCAATCTATCTCATTCTATAAGAGCTTTGATTCAAAAAATATCACGCTGGTGTAAAGCCTTGGCCGATACAACAAGTGACATGGGTGAAGTAGATCCACTCTACTTTGTAGACTCATTCTTGTTGGATAACCATATTAGTTTTGGTTACTGAATCCCATGTTTTGTCCACATCACCATGTTTTTAAAGAGAGATAATATTGACACAGTGAAAAATGATCTTCTAAGACATGTTAAAGAGATTAGTCCACCTCTCATAGACAATGAAGATACAGGCATAAATAATCTAAGTTTAAAGTGCAAAACACAATGAAAGAATAAAAAAATAATTAGCATGACTTATACTTTCTATAAGAACTTTGCCAAATATCACATTTCTAAGCTTGCCACATACATAATGACTTTAAGAGTCACTCATAGGATTAGAAGGGTGCTGCCACGTGGGGGTGGGGGTGGGGGGTGGGGGTGAAAAATATTAATCTTTATTCACTTATTAGGTAATTAGGTAGTGTCCCGTTACCCGGTAATTAATTAATTATCCGTATAATTAAAAATTATCTCAAATTAACATCATACTATCATAGTCATGTGGTACCATATAAAATAAATATATACACTATTATTTTTATTAAAGCATACATGTAAGAATACATATATTTTCTCAACTTATAATTTTCCTAATCTCGTACAAAGAGTACAAATTTTCGTACGCTTAATTCTTAAAATGGTAAAAAGATAACCTTTTTTTCTTGTGATAAAATAATTTCTATCTTTACAATAAAGAAAATCTCATAAACTTCCTCATATTATGTGTATAATTTAAAATATATTCGAAAGTAGTAATATTAATAACTATATAAAATCATATTATAAAAATGTTCCAATCAATATAAATACCATATCAAAATGTATCTAATGGTATCAAAGTTGTTAAACTTATGGGGTCTTATGGTCACAAATCCTCTGTAGAAACGTACGGGATGTAACCATGATTATGTCTGACATGGTGGTGTTCCAGCTCACTGAAGACATGACCTTTAGGCGGATATGGAGGTTGAAAATTGGTAGAAGGTTAGTAGATAGGCATGCGTGTCTGTTTTCCATGCTGGTAACGTTATTACTAGTTTTGTATTTTCGTAGCTTCCTATCCGGAGATTTCTTTTGCTATATGTTGTTTCTTCCATTTTATCACCTTATCACCTTATCTTTTTATCTTGCTGTAGTTACATTTGTTGTGTCTGTCTCTTTTAATTTTTCTTTAAGTTGGGGGTCTACTGGAAAACATGCTCTCAACTTTCACAAAGGTAAGGTCTGCTTACATTCTACCCCTTAGACCCTACTTTCTGGGTTAACAATGGAGTATGTTATTGTTGTTACTCTACATTAGTCAAAATTTCAATAAAATATGCTCCTTCTATTTTAATTTAAATGACACATTTCGCTTATCGAGAGTCAAACTATATAAAGTTTGATCAATATTTTAAAATATATTTTATTATCAAATTGACATGAGAAAAATTATAATTTATCGTACTTTTCGTGTAGTTTTTGAATATTAAAATTTTGTTCAAAAATACTGAGTTGAACTAATATAGCTTCAAAATTTAGTCAAAGTAATTCTGGATAAATGAAATGTGTCGTATAAACTGCAATAGTTAATAAATTTACTATCCTTTGACCGTCAAATCGCAATTCGAAATTTTAGTTTAAAATGTTGAGCCGTGCTTTGCATGTTCTATTTAGGGACTGTGATTTTGCCCTTTTGGTTTTGCCTATTTTTGTCGTATAGTAGGCAGCATTCAAAGGCAGACATTCTTCTTCTTCTTCTTCCCAGTCTTTGAGGTCCCTGGAGACTATCAAAATCAACCACCATGGAAGCTGATAAAATGTGAGAGATTTTCTAATAATATCATATTCCAGCTGATTTTCTTACACTCTTCTTGCATTTTTGTGGGTGTATTTCATTTCCTTGTTAAATTTCTTTAGTTGTATGCATGTGATTTTGGGTTCTTCTGCTTTTACATCTATTGGAGATAGGGCTTTAGCCATCACTTTGCTATTCTGGTTCGATGTTTTTTCCTCTCTTGCTGAATGGGTATTGTATTGATTTCTTTGTGGGTTTACGTCTAATCATATTCATATGACTGTTGTTATAATGGTTGTTTTTAAAAGAGAAATTATAGTGCTTTTTGTAGAGAAGTGTCATGTGGCTTCCTGTTATTCTTGGCGTCTTGTTTTACATAATGGGTGGGTTTGGTTCCAATTTTTCCATGTTTGGTTGGGTTAAATGTTTTGAAAAATATTTTCATCCTCGACTAAATATTTTCCTCCAAAACACCTTCTCAAACTTTCCCACCATTCCTTACTCTCACCAACCCACCCACTTAATCCCACCACCATGCCCTCTCTTCAAAAATGTTTTTCTTTTTTTTCGTCATCGCCCACCCACCCCCACCCTGCAAAAAAGAAAA
>ML435046.1:26485-48554 GCA_005239525.1 Nicotiana knightiana | reverse complement strand
AAAATAACTCCGGGGCTGGATAGTGAAAAGGGTGGGAGTATGCATGCTTAGTGTAGTTTTGGGAAGAAAACATGCCTTGGGATTTATTTATTTTTCCTGTGTGTGCAATCGAGATCCTGCCTAGGACATGTTTGTATCATGTTTATGCATGCATCTCATTATTTTCATGATCACTTAGGGATCCATGTTAGATATTAACCACTACTTCTTTAAAAATTCTGTTCAAATAGTTATAAATAACTGTTTAAAAAAAACTGTCTCTACATGCATAACTTACATATAGATATCATGTTCTTAGGGGCATTATCATTATTTGCATTAGAAACCATGTATCTTAGGATCTACTTTCAGCATGTCTACTTTTAGAGTTTGTGCTAAGTACTCAATCGAACGCCTAGACAAACCTTAGGCCTAATGACATAAAAATCAATCGTTCTATGTTTTTCTTGTATTAAAAGTGATCCTTAGAACTAATCAGTCTCTTCTGAAAAACCTTGGAACCTTGTCGTTTGCCACTACTTTTACTCCTACAACCGCTGGATTTTCAAAATCATTTACCCTTTTCTGAAATACGTGCAAATCACTCTGTTTATTTAAATCCCTGCTTTGCTTTCAAACTACTGGTTTCTAAGATTATTCATTCATTTTTTTACTAAAAATTCATCAAACTGTTGGTCATTCTCTAAATTCCTGCTCTGTCTTTGAACTACTAGATTTCCAAAATCAGTCACTCCCTTCTGCAAATCATTCTGTTTATTTTTTTAAATCCTGCTTTGCCTTCAAATTACTGAGTTTTAAAAATCATTCATTTTGCTAAAACTAGCTGAAACCTACTGTTTTCACACTCAAATTTCCTGCTTTAAGTTCACACTTTGAGAACTTTGTTGTATTTGAGATGATCTATTTTACTTGTCTTATTTGTGGAGGGATATGTGAGCCCCCCCCCCCNCCTTTATGTGCAAGTCCTAACTGTTTTCTACTTGTCGCTTAGAGTTTATCCTTTAAAACTTAAGGGGTCAACCTTGTACTCACCTTGTAGGATTAGTAGTCCTAAATACCCTCCAGGACTTATAGGATGAGATGAGTAATAGCATGCAATAAGCTTTCGTGACCAGCATGCGCTTCTTTAAATAACCTCTACGGGGTGGGAAGGGTAGAATACGGATATGATGACCGGTGCGCTAATACCACGTGTAGCCTCTCTTCGAGGAGTGATTACCGGGTATTGCATTGATGTGATCCGTATTACTTTAAACCTAGGACAATTCTTTTCAAATGTTTTTTACTATGATGTTTCCCAAAACCTTTAAAGATTTTCATACTTGTTTGAAATCCCCTCTTATATGAACCTTACTTGTTATTTGTTTACCGTCCAAATTCACAAAACTTCTTGGCTGGGACCCACAGTTGTGGATCTTGAGGGGTACCTAACACCTGCCCCTTAGGATTACTTCAAGCCCTTACCCAATCTCTGGTAATGCAAACTAGTTCATGATTTATCTACTCTAGGTGCCCTAACGCACCACAAAATCGTTAAGTGGCAACTCTTCCTTAAACCTCTTCCTTTAAGGAGTTGTCCAGAATGTCATAAACCCTATCTCTCCACACTTGACCCGTGCGAGGAAAAAGGGGGGCGCGACAGCATGGCGACTCTGCTGGGTATATTCCCTAGGCTTACACCATTACAGGTTGTCTTATGAATTTGGACCTTTCAATTTCTGTTTGAATGTTTATACCCTTTCCTATTCCCCATTATATGTTGTTAACTGTTTAATTCCGCAAGTATTTATTTTGCCTAAACAAAGCTGACATATCTTCATGTTTTCTTTGTAACTGCTTTCAATTATAACTTCCGTATTTTCTTTCTTTACCGTTTTCCTCAATGTGAAAATACATGCCTACTTGTTTAAATGTTATTTATTGCATATCATGCTCCACATTCATATTCTACTCGTGCCAAACAAAAATCCTATAGAAACGCTTACAATGAGTGGTTGCGCTATTCCAATATTACTACCCCTAAATTTGGAAAGGCATATTTGCGGTAAAACTAGTCGATCAGCGGTGCAGTCGACAGTTTCGTGCCTTCCCCCTTGAGTTGTCCGCTCAAGGGTACTGGTCTAAAACCCCATAGAAACCTTACTCTATTGTATGTTGCATGCATCATGGTCGAACCTAGCCAGGCTAACGTGTTGTCCGCACAACAACCTTTAAGATAGCCTTGTCCAAAGTCCATTGGGTTTCCATGGAAACCAAACAGACGCCTTCACGTTCTGTGCATTTATTTGGAGAAATAAATTCTCATGCTAATTATTGATGCTAAATAGTCGAGTCTGGTGGGGGTAAGGTCCTAACCTATTTTTTTTTTTGCAGAAATGAGGCATGAGGTCCCCAGATTCAGCATGGTCACCAATATCCACCCCAAACTACTAAACTGGTGGGAGGATCTTCACTCCAGTGACAAAACAGTCGTCAGAAAACACTTGGGCAACCTGCCCTCTCTTCTGGACATTCAGCCTAACAACAAATGATAGAAGCTGCTACCCTTTCCTGGGACTGTGATCAGTCGGTCTTTCGCTTTGGAAACAATGAGATGACATCATTGCTAGAGGAAAGAGGAGGGTTAGCCGGTTTAGCTTGGGAGTCTCCAGGGTTATTGATGCCTGAAAACCGTACAGGCCGAGGTTTTCTCAAGATGATGGTACTAAAGAAAAATCCAGACTTGGTCTGCTTGGAAGACTCGTACATCCTCTTTGACTATTTGTACGAGAGGTATGGTCATAGCCAGTCTTACCGCACTCATCAGGAAGATTTCACCCTTACTTTTCTGGGGCACATTCACCGCCGGGTATTCGTCTTTATAGTATGCTTCTTGGGTCTGATGGTGTTCCCGACAAAGAAAGAAAGAATCCACACCAGGTTGGCTATGGTTACCAAGACTCTGATGGAAGGGATTGATGGGCAGGACTTCAGTATCGTGCCAATGATCATTGCTGACATATGCCGAACCTTGGAAAATTGTCAACAAGGGGAAAAACATTTCGAGGGTTGAAATCTGTTACTCCAATTGTGGCTCACTGAGCATTTGCAAAAGGGCGACTACCATCAGGACATCCATAGGAGAATTTGGGATGATCATATTTCTTTCCATCATCCAAAGCGTATGAACTACATCCCCGACATGTTTTCTCAGCCGGAAAATGCCAATGGATGGCCCGAGTTACTAGGAAACTTGACCGAGGATCAGATTCAGTGGATGTTTGAGTGGTTCCCAACGGATGAATTCATCATCCGAACGCGAGACACCCCATTTCTGATATTGATTGGTCTAAGAGGGACGTATCCTTACGTCCCGATCCAAGTCATGAGGCAAGAAGGAAGGAAGCAAGTTATACCAAGGGTCGAGAAGATGAGTCATCTCAGGGCAGATTTCCAAAACGACGACATCCCTCCTAAGTGCCAAGCTCAGCATTTGTGGCACTGCAAGATCCGGTTAGAAAAGGACACTATTGAACCCGACAGGTATCATGCTGGTTACTCTCCTTATTATCTGGGATGGTTAGAAGATAACTGGGGTGGAAGTATCGAGCCAGGGTTTGCTCAAGGCCACAGGGTCATGGATGAGAAGGCCGAGGCAATGACTAGACTCAACCAGTTGCACAAGAGGCTCTGTGATTGTGAAGAAGATCATCACAAAATACACGAGGCCAACAAGAAGCTGATAGATGAATGGAAATACATGGCCATCACCTCCACCCAGAGGCTAGCACACTTGGAGCGAGGCATAGTCGACTTAGAGGAACAATTCATTAGGAGGATCGAGACCTGTCAGAAGGCCGAGGGAGTCGAAGGAGGAATTCTAGCCAGGACATACTTGCTGCTGGGACTCTNTAGCATCTTAAATTCTCCAAATCAATTTGTCGCTAGGCCTACCTCGGGCACAAAGAGGTCCCCAACTTAGGACACGCTTTACATTTCCGCCTTATGTGTTTAAATACTGCAATATTTCTTATGATCCTCACTAACTTCATTACTTTTTTTTTCTTTATTTATTATTTCCCTCCCCAAAGGTTAGTTCGTGCATCTGGCATCATCCGCCTATCGCACAAGATCAAAGGGCCCTCTTCCTACTCCTTCCAAAGGAAAAAAGCAAGGGTAAAACTACGATGGCAGAGGCAAGCGACGTCAGAAAATACAACAGCGATGAACAGGTTGAGATCGCTGATGGTCGGGGTATTCAGGTTCTGCAAGAGGGTATGTCTCCACTGGAGAAGAAGCTGCTGAAGTTCCAAGAGGAACTTGACCAAGTCAAGAATTTGGCTCACCTATCACTTTCCCTCAATGTTCCGGATGTCCACTTCCCAAATGCTCCAAACCCCACTTTACCACAAAACATCCCTAAACAACCGAATCACCCCAAGCACCAAGTCCCGCCAGCACAATGCAATGCCTATCACCATAACACTCCACCTCTCCAGGATCAGGCAAAAGACCACTTCCAGGCCTACAATAATCCCATTTATGTGGAAACCGTGGCTCATTCCACACTGCATACCCCTGAGTTTGACGAGAAGGATAGGCTCATCAGAAATTTGGCCGAGGAACTCAAGAAGTTGACCAATCGATTTCAGGGCGTCGAAGGAGTTAGAGGGATTGAGGGGCTCAACTATGAAGATCTTTGCATACAACCTGATGTCAAACTGCCCGAGGGATACAAACCTCCTAAGTTCGAGATGTTCGATGGTACTGGTGATCCAAGAGTCAATTTGAGAACTTACTGCGACAAATTGGTTGGCGTGGGAAAAGATGAAAGAATCCGCATGAAACTCTTCATGAGGAGTTTGAAAGGAGATGCACTATCCTGGTACATCGGCAAGGATCCAAAAAAATGGATTAATTGCGTAAGCATGGCAACAGACTTCATGGATCGATTCAGGTTCAACACGGAGAATGCTTCAGATGTATTCTACATCCAGAATTTAAAGAAGAAGCCAACGGAGACCTTTCGCGAGGATGCTACTCGTTGGAGGTCAGAAGCTGCCAAGGTTAGGCCAGCCTTAGAAAAGGAACAAATAAAGAAATTCTTTGTACGAGCTCAGGATCCTCAATATTACGAGCGGCTGATGATGGTCGAAGGTCACAAGTTCTCTGACATTATCAAATTGGGAGAGCGAATCGAAGAGGGCATCAAAGCGGTATGGTTACCAACTTTGAAGCTTTACAGGCTACTAATAAAGCTCTATAGTCTGGTGGTGTGTCCATAAAGAAGGATGTGGGAGCCGTGATGTATGCACAACAAGCCAAGTCCCCGCCCAAATACCAAGTATATACAACACCCTCATTCACATACCAACCAGCTCCAAGTTACCGAGCACCTTCACCTCAATACCAAGCACCCTCACCCGCATATCAAGCTCCACCACCCACATATCAGCCTACCTCGCCCAGATACTCCCAACCATCCCCCGTTTACAATGCCTACAATTCCCAACCTTCTTACTACCAATCACTACCTACTCGCCAAACTTCCCAAGACCTCGCCCTAACTTCGACCGTCGCCCTCCAAAATAGTATACTGCCATAGCCTAGCCCATTGATACACTATATGAAAGACTCAAAGCCGCCGGTTACGTCACACCCGTTCCTACTGCCACCCCTAAGAACCCTTCTCAGTGGATAAACCCAAACAAATCTTGTGCTTACCACTCTGGCATGAAGGGACACACCATCGAGGAATGCCGTTCCTTGAAAGACAAGATACAAACCCTCATAGACAACAAAATCATTGTAGCTAAGGACCCTGCCCCTAATGTTCGCAATAATCCGCTGCCAAACCATAAAGGTGGTATCCATATGATTGAAGTAGATGATGATTGGGATCCTGAGGGATCAATTGGGCTGATTGTAGAGGGTGATCCGAAGAAGCCCGCAATTACTCTCAACCCAATTGTGGTTCAGATGCATCCATCCAAGGATGCTGAGGTAAACATGTCCATTCCACTCGAGTTTGAATCGAGACCTCCCGCAAAGGAAAAGGCCCCAGTGCTGATCGAAGTTGAGTTTGTACGGCCACTCAAAGTAGCAGTCCGGCCGCCTATAACATATACTCTGGTGGGAATGAGGATGACCACACCTATTCCAGTGGCAATGTCAACAACGCCACCCTTTTACTCAAACGCCCTCCCATGGGACTACATAGCTGAAGCAAGGAGAAAGGCTAAAAGCAAGTCTGAGGAAGCCATTGTTGCACAGGGTATGACCAGAACTGGCAGAGTTTATACCCCTGAACATTTGGCTGAATCTAGCGAGCAGGCCGTCAGCCGTCCTCCCACCATTGAGACAGGTTCAGACAATCATTGGAGAAAGATCCAAGACAAGGAGTACTCAATCCTCGACTAGTTGAACAAGACACCAGCTCAAATATCTATCCTCTCTCTATTACAGAATTCTGAAACGCACAAGAGCGCCTTGATGAGAGTTCTGAGTGAGGCATACGTACCAGACAATATCACCAGCAGGGAGATGGCAAACATGGTGGGTCAGGTTCTAGAAAGCCACAAGATTACTTTCCATGAAGATGAGTTGCCGCCCGAGGGGTTAGGGCATAATAGAGCACTACACATTACTGTGCAATGTGAGGACCACTTCATTACTAGGATCTTAATTGATGGGGTTTCCAGCTAGATATTTTGCTTCAAATTTTCTAACAAACTCGCTATATTTTCGGCTTCATCCTCCCGTTAACCTGATGTTGTCAGAAAATAAAATTTTCGTTCATCAAAATTAGAGATTCTGATATTGTTGATGAGATTATCTTCACTTCTTTTATGCCGTGTTTTTCATCCCCGTAAACATCTACTTCTAACTTGAAATGGTGAAATAAGTTTATATAAAATGTGCTCTTTACTTTTATTCGAAATAAAATTTATTTGCGGTGGAAATACCTTTACTAACTTAGATGACAAAAATTGAATTATAACAATATAAAGCTATAGTTTTTCCATAATCTTTTTCTCTCTTTCTACTTTTCCTAAATAGGAAAGAAGAAATTAGCCCTCTCTGTACTCCGAGTGGTTTTTCTAATCATTCACTGACTATCTTTCTCTAATCCATTTTACTCAACAAATTAACTTGCCATTAATATTAAATCTCTACAAAAACTCTATTGTTCAACTTTTGATATAATTATATGTAAAGCGAATAAATATGTTACATCTTTAATATAAAATTCTAATTTTTAAACCCATAGATTTTCTTGCTCAAATATAATATTATTGTAAATTTGTATCGATCAATATTTCACTTTTCTATCATAATTTTACAAGCTTCACTATTACGACATCATCAAAGAGATTAACATACCCTCCATGGTTGCAATCTCCTATTTTAAGAACATCGAACAATAAGTAACTTATATTATGTCAAAAGAATTTTTTTGTTGCAAAAATATGATTAAAAAATTAACATACCAAAGCTTCAAGAACATTCTTGACTCTTAAATTTACTTATTTCCAACAAATAAAATGTCGGAAAAATGACACTGTATAGTCGCTCTCAAAATAATAGCCGAAGAAAATATTTTTTTTTCTATATATATATATTCTCAAAACCATCACGAGACGCGTTCCTAAAACTTTGCTTCTTGTGTTGTATGATTGTATCTATTATTCATGGTGTGAATATTTTCCAAAATCCATATAACAATCTAGATGATGTTTCTTTTAACTCTTTTTACTTGACCATTTATGTCAAAAGTATATAGGTATTTGCTTAGCCACATAAAGAAAGATTTCCTTTTTTGTTTAAATGGGTTGAGTTTTTTATTTGGGGAGTAAAAGTCGGGTATCACATCATTAAAAAGTTCTTCCTAGATTAAATAACTTTTAAGTGAAATAGTATATATCTTTCTTCCCATAATATATGTATGTCAAGTAACCCTGTATTTGATTCAAATTGTTTGTAATGTACTGAAAGTACTGAAATAAGAATGGATGTTATTTTGACTAAATTGTTGTTAATTTGTTGATTTCTTTTAATATAAAAATATCTTTAATTAAATCTTTATCCATGACAAATAATCTTCATATTCATATTATTAGCAAAAAACTATAAAGAACTTAACGATATTTATATATCTGTCGCAAAAAAATAGGTTAAGAACCCAAATTATTGACATCGGATAAATGTCGTAACTAAGTGTCACAAACTATTTGCAGATATTAATCTATATTGGGGGAAAACGACATTGAATTTTTTGACATTTAAATTAAGCGTAAAATAAATATCAGTAATTAATTTGTGACATTTATGTGATTTATACCGATACTAAAATATCGTCATATGTCATATTTTTTGATACCTGATGTTTCAAGTATACATAATAATAATGACTTTCAGCCTTTCATTAGATTATGTTCGTGCACTTGCAATCCATCTATAGTTCTATTTGTCGGTATTCTTGCTATGATCTGGGATTCACAAATATAGTCAAAATATTAAAAATACTAACAAAAATTATCACCAAACGTGAAATTTCATGCATCCAGGAAAATAAAAGAAGAAACTAATCAATATACAGACATTACTTTATTATCTAAAGATGTAAACCGTGATTTTTTTTAATTAAAAAAGGATTAAACGGCAAAATCCAAGATAGAGAAATAACTTTAATAACTTGAAGATGAAAATATCATCTTTCTGGAGATAAAGAATATATGAAAATCATGATGATAAAAAAGAGGTTTCGTCCATGTATTACGTCTTGAACAATTTGTGAGAGAAAGCAAAATAAAAAAGGAATCTGCTAATAGGGATAGAGAATGTCCATCAATGATGCAATGAATTCTTATTAGAATTGAGACTCGTTAGAAAATATTTTCTTGTCAAACACGAATTCTTCTACTTCGATCCAAATTTAGCAATAAATCAAAATTGTGGTTAATGACAATTATGTTCACCTTTAACTTGTTTGATTAGACAAATATTTAAGGGCATAAAAGTCTATCAATATTTTGGGAATATTTTGGTCGTTCAACATATAGCGTGGAACATTCGTGCTTTTATAATAATATTGATAGATAGATAGATAGATAGATAGATAGATAGATAGATAGATTCTACCTTAAGAACCAAACTCAGATGTAACGATCCGACCGGTCGTTATGAGAATTAAGCTCCATTCGGTGGCGTAAGATCTTGAACAACTTCACATTGTGTGTATTGACCTTCGTGCATGGTTGGATTCAGTTACCGGATGATCCGGAGTCAATTTGGAAGGAATTTCAGTTTTGGAAGCTTAAGCGATGGAAGTTGACCGGAGGTTTGACTTATGTGTAAACGGCCTCGGAATAAGTTCTGGGTGATGTCAACAGCTTCGTATAGTGATTTTGGACTTAGGCGCGCGTCCGGAATTAGTTTTGGATGTCCAAGGAATACCACCCTCCTACTTTCAGTGGATTGGCGACGGATGATGCCAGGGTTTTCTGGAGAAGTGTCACTGCATTCTCCGTACTATGGCCCGGAGTCGAGTGGGGTTGCTTTTGTCACGTCTCATTTCAGAGGAACGACTTGTCAGTGGTGGCGGGCATATGAGTTGGGGTAGCCCGACCGAGTTAGCTTCACTTGCATGGATTCAGGTTTCAGAGATGTTTTTTAGGGAGTTTGCACCTCAGTCCCTCCGAGATGCATGGCGCGTAGAGTTTGAGTAGCTGTGCCAGGGCGCTATGTCAGTATTAGTGTATGCCGTCAGATTCAGTGAGTCGGCCAGGTATGCACCTCCCTTGGTTGCTTCAGTTAGGAGACGGGTCCGAAGATTCATTGAGGGGCTCAAGCATGGTATTTGGTTCAGCACGACTCGAGAGTTGGAGTCAGATGTCTCGTTCCAGCAGGTAGTAGGGATCGCTCGCCGGTTAGAGGGCATGTGGTATCGGGAGCGAGAGGACAAACGAGATCAAGAGAGAGAGGTCAGGGAGGCGAGGAGACCTCATAGACCAGAGAGATCTACTGGTCCTTATTATGGAGGCAGGGTACGACATGGTAGAGGTTTTGTGGGTCAGCTGGTTCAGTTTGCATTACCAGCTTCGCATGAGGTTTCAGGTACTCATGAGTCTCATACTATCATATTGCACATTTTCCACAACCACGTCAGCAGAGAGGTTGTTTTGAGTATGGAGATACCAGTCACAGNAGTCATTTCCGTCATGTGCTTCTTGAGTTTCAACTTGCGGGATGTGTGCCCAGTGGTGTTAGTTGTGGCTTGGTGATTCGGGTGTCTAATAATGAGGCCTTCGTGTTTATTGCATCATTATCAGTATTATGGGGCTTGGAAATAGAATTATTTCAGATGTGAGTCTAATCGCCAGTGCCAGATTGATTTCAGACAGCATTATGATCAGAAGTTTTATTATGGGCCTATGTGGGATGTGCTATATTGTGTGGTCATGCCTGGTGGTTGTAGTCATGAGTTGATGCAGCTGGTTGAGGCTGATGCCGGATATGGATTTAGACTCGGGTCTTTTGGAAGTGAGTAGAAGGTGAGAAATTGAGGTATGGAGTTGGTCAATGGTGATAGGAAGGCTAAATTGCAGTTGTGATGGTGTCATCAGGCTTATGTAGGTTGGGGTGACGAGGGATCACCCGCGACTGTGTGTTGGAAGTGTGCAATCAGTGATTGGATGAGTTCGAGGTGAATCTTGGCACGTTCAAGGACGAACGTTTGTTTTAAGAGGGGGAGAATGTAACGACCCGACCGGTCATTTTGATAATTAAGCTCCGTTCGGTGGCGTAAGGTCTTGAACATCTTCACATTGTGTATATTGACCTTCGTGCGAGGTTGGATTCAGTTACCGGATGATCCGGAGTCAAATTGGAAGGAAAATTTAAGTTTTGGAAGCTTAAGAGATGGAAGTTGACCGGAGGTTTGAATTTTGTGTAAACGACCTCGGAATAAGTTTTGGGTGATATCAACAGCTTCGTATGGTGATTTTGGACTAAGGCGCGCGTCCGGAATTGGTTTTGGAAGTCCGTAGAGTAATTTGAGGTAATTCGGCAAAAGTTGGAAAATGGAGCAGTTTGACCACAGTTGACTTTTTGGGTTATCGGGGTCGGAATGTAATTCCGAGAGTTGGAGTAGCTCTAGGATGTCAATTGGGACTTGTCTGCAAAATTTGGCATTATTCCGGGTTGAATTGATAGGTTTCGGCACGAGTTTTGATATTTGAAGATTTGAAAATTCATAAGTTCGATTCATGGTATGATTCGTCATTTCGTCATTGTTTGATGTGATTCGAGACCTCAAGCGAGTCCGTGTTAGGTTATATGACTTTTTTGTGTGATTAGACGGGGTGCCAGGGGGGCTCGATTGTGTTTCGGATGGGATTCGGGTCAATTTTCTTCTATTCTCCACTGCTGATTCTGTCTTCTGGTTATCTTCTATGCGATCGCATAGTCATAGACGCGATCACATAGTGTTTCCCTGACCCACCTAGTCCTTCCTTCACTGCGTTCGCATAGATACATTCGCGATCGCAGAAGTCTACGTTCTCCTTCTTCACGTTCACATCTACACCATCGCGTTCGCACAATAGAAAATAGGGTTGAGGGCATATGGCTTTTCCTTCTTTGCATTTGCTTAGGAGCCTCTACGTTCGCGTAGCTTTCCTATTCTTCTTCTCCGCGTCCGCATTCCCACTGTCGCGTTCGCGATGCACAACTGGACAGTAGCCATTTTCTCCCTTATATGCGATCACATATGTTCTTCTGCGATCGCATAGCACCATTTTTGGCCAGTATATATTTTCCTCTACGCGATCGCATCTACACTCACGCGATCGCGATGCTTAAAAGTCTGGGCAGACAGAATATAATTCAAAATCGAGGGCTTCACCATTTTTATCACATTTTGACTTCTAGAGCTCGGTTCTTAGCGATTTTTTATGGATTTTTCACGAAATTCGATTGTGTAAGTGTTCTTCAACTAGAATTAAATATATTCCATGATTTTATATTTATTTCCATCATTTAATTTGTGTTTTGAGTTGAGGAAAATGTTGGTTTTGAAAGAAAGAAATTCTAAAATGCAAAATCATGATTTGAGGGACCAAATGGTACCACAATTTGATAAATTTTATATGGTTGAACTCGTATCGGGATGGGTATTCGGATTTTGTAAAATTTGACGGGTTCCGAGGTGCAGTCCTGGGGGTCGACTTTTGTATCGATTTTTATATTTTTGTAAATATTGAAACTTTATTATCCGGATTACTTCCTTACAAGTTTTATGTGTGTTTTGAAGTCGTTCTAGTTGATTTTGAGCCGTTCGAAAGTCTTTTTGCCCGAGAAGTCCATTTTGGAGTACCGGGTTGTCGTCTTTGAGGAAAGTATCTTGCCTAACCTTGTGTGGGGGAATTACCCCTTAGGATTTGAGTCTTCTATGTTGATTGTATCTCGTGTACGCGAGGTGACGAGCGCGTACTCGGACTTATTTGTAGGAGGTTGACCTTTTAGGATTCTTAGGTCCTTATATATTCCCTGTGTATGAAGTTGTAATTGTTATGGCTGAGTTCTTAATTGCTAGTTTCATCTCTTCCTGCGTAAATTAGGATTTCTTGCTTTTAGATTCCCTTTGTTGTTCATGTGATCTTAATTGACTTAACTGAAGATCCTACCCTTCTATTGTCATACTATATTGTTACTCATAAACTGCCTAGTTAATTGAAATTAGTATTATCTCAATCTATAATTGTCTAGCATTGGTGCGAGGCTAGAATTCATAGTTTAACATGTTATATGCCTTACATTTTATGTGTGTTAATGATAAAAACACACGTTTTATGTGCTTAATGGAGTTTATTTCATGTGTAGGTGAATTGGAGATGGAAACCGAGCTAAATGGATGCAAATACGTCGAAAATATGCTTAAAAGGCGAAGAGGGAACACCCTGGACTTATCCAGGCGTTTGGACCCTAAAGCCAGGCAGCCCCTGGCGTTAGGGGGGCCTTAGAGCCCAAACGCCAGGCCTGCCCTGGCCTTAGGGGGGCGTTTGAGCCCAAACGCCCGGGTCCCTGGTTCTGGTCAATTCCGAGTTTTGACGAGTTTAAGTGTTTTCCGGTTGGAATAGAAGTCTCCTACACATTTAGGGTTTGTCCTAAACATATAAATAGACCCCAAAAACACAACTTAGAGGGGATTCGAAGAGACGGACGGCAAGACATCAATTTGTACAGATTTTCTTCATTACTTTGTAGTTTCATTATGCAAGTTATTTTAGAGTTGATTCTTTTGAACATGTTTAGCTAACTTCTTTAATCTAGGGTTTTGGTAGAACCCGTTGGAGGATGAACTTATTGTGTTATTAATAGAGTTCCGATGGGTTGATTAATCTCTATTTGTTCAACTACGTTCTTGTTGTAGTTAATTGAATGGCCATCAATTAGCTGTGCCTATTTATTATGTATCTACTTGAGAGAGAGTGCATATTTAGGTAGTTGTTTGAACAACATCACTCCCGGAGTATAGATGAAAGTCATAACCGAGGGTTTAGAGGTTGGATTAGAGATAACGATACCTCGGGTGCAATTCTAAAGTGAACTGTAATGCAATCTAGCTAGCGTAACTTGAGAGAGTGAGTCTAGTAAATTATATAATTACTTGAGAGAGATTTATGGTAGATAGAATTTTCATGATTGATAAAAATAACTAATAAAGCTATATAAAGTATCCGAGAAGTAAATTCACCGACGGGGGAAACCATAACCTTAGATCTTTATTACAATTGTTTACACCTTAGCGTAGTTAATCTTTAGTTTTAATATTTAGTGTTAGTAATTTAAATAACATCAAGTGACAATTGAGTATTCTAACAACTTGCTTGATACGTAAATTCCCTGTGGGATCGACTCTGGGCATAATACCCCGGATTATATTTGCAACGCCTGCTTAGTCTTTTATTAGACATAGTTGAGCGTGATCAAGCATTAATTGGAGTTATTATTATTATTATCTTTGCAGTTACTCTTACTTGAATTGTTGAAAACCTCTCGAAATTTGCTAAATCTTAAAAAGGAATTTGGATAGCCTATATCTTAGCCGACTTGCCTTTACTTGGAACTAATTGGCTTGTGTTGGCCTCTTATTGTTGACTTGAATATATTAGATTCGCTGTTACGTGTTGTTTCTCTCTGGTTAAGCTGTTTTCTTTAAGCTTGGTATTTCTCTTCAGTGATTATTCCATGTGAACGAGTATTCATACGTTGGTGTCAAGCATGCCCGTGAGTCATATATTGCAACTGACATGATCTTTCATTGAGCACTACTTATGATTAACTTGATAATTTCTATGTTAATAGTAGTTCCTTGGTATTGCCTACTGCTGAGTATTTGTTCAAGTTGAGGTTTGTTTCGTGAAGCTAATTAATTAAGCGAGATTGGTTATAGTATACTTGACTCACTTGCGGGGATAGTATGGTTTCTGTTGTTGTTTATGTTGTTGATTTCCCTTGTCGGAATGTTATCATTTCATTTGTTTGGGTGAGAAATAGTGTAAAGCACGAAGGGTGATGTCGTGCCATTGTTTATATTCATTATCATGTGAGGAAAGAGTGTAAAGCACGAAGGGTGATGTCGTGCATTGTTTATATTCATTATCATGTGAGGAAAGAGTGTAAAGCACGAAGGGTGATGTCGTGCCATATTATTGAGAGTAAAAGCACGAAAGGTGATGCCGTGCATGATATTCTGAGTGAGTGCTAATGCACGAAGGGTGATACTGTGCCATATTATTGTGAGTTCATGGAACGAAGGGTATTTTCGTGCAGGTGAGGACGAGGGACATGCATTATGATGTGATATCTGTTTCCCCGTGTATATATTCTCCCTTTACTTCGAGCTGTTATTGTTGTACTTACATATTTGGTGTGACTTATTGTTATTGTCCTGTACTTGACTTTTATTTCAATTGTTGTTGCACTGTTCATGTCTTTTACTTGCTTAATTTGCTTAATTTACGTGTCGTATCTGCCGATTTCTATGGGAAGGACGAGAGTAAAAGCACGAAGGGTGATGCCGTGCACTTGTTCTATCAGAAATTAAGTTCGAAATACATTTATTGGGAAAATATACTTTAAAAACGCTTATCTTGAAGAAAGTACATTTAAAGACTTTCCTTCTGTAAAGTATATATACGTATTCGGAGGAAGTACCTTTCAAAAGAAGTTTCCTATTTTGAAACGAATATATTTAAGGTCTTTAATATAAAATGGCGGGTGAAAGGTTATATTCGAAGGTTTGATTAAATTGTTGGAGTTTTTGGCTAAGGTCAGAGGTGAAGATTATCACAGTGCTGAGTTACTACTTGTTCTTACTGTATTGTGGGTTTTGGTTTTTGGTTGTGTTCCCGTCCATTTTTCTGTGTAATATTATGATATTCTGTCGATTTATTACCGTTTTTCCTCCCGCATTGCATTGTTATGTAGATAGTTATATTGTGTAATCTTTATACAGATGTCATATGCCGTCATTTTCTATATTTATGCCTGTTTGTTTTATTAGATCAGTGGGTGTCTTGACTAGTCCTCGTCACTACTTCACCGAGGTTACTTGATACTTACTGAGCACCGTTGTGGTGTGCTCATACTACTCTTCTGTGCATTTTGTGCAGATTCCAGGATTTGCATAGTCGGCCGATTGATAGATTGCAGTGCAGTTGCTGTTGTGGAGACTCAAGGTAAAACCGCTTCAGCGTTCGCGGTTCCGGAGTCACCATCTTATGTTTCTGTTGCACTGTTGTACCTATTTCTGAACAATGGTATTTTTAGGAGTTTTAGCGTAGTTTCCTTAAAGCTTATGACTTGTACTTACCAGGTTCTGGGAAGAAGTGTAAAGTGTTGAGATTTAATTCAAAAAGCACTTAAACTATTCTTATATTATGATCGATGTTTGTTAATAATAAGCTTACCTAGTCCTTAAGAATTGGTGTCGTCACGATACCCAACAAAGAAAAAATCGGGTCGTGACATCAGATTACTTTCTGACCAACCGTAAGAGAATAATTACGAAAACAGTGAGTCTAATATTTATTGAAGATAGTAAAGTACCTATATATATATATATATATATATATATATAATGTATTTTCTTTTTTGCATAAAAGATGTAGGAGTAAAATATTTAGTAGGCGTTTGGGAATAAAAATTATAATTTTTGAAAAAAATAAATATTTGAATTTAAGTTAAAAAATAATATTTAAAATTTAAAATTATATTCGCACATGCATTCCCCTTACAAAAAAAAAGAAAAGAATTTTTTTTATGGAGAAACGAGCCTTAGGTATTTTACTACAGTTACATTTTCACCTGACTCTTCTTTCGTGTGAACGTAGACTATTGTTGTCATGACTTATCGTGACTCATCTCTTGGTAAAGATATTTAAATTATCAAAGATGTGTTTGGATTTAGTGCTTTTGTAAATACAGGATAAGGATTAACGAAGATATTTATATTAATAATGGACAGTTTACATTTGTAATTGTAGTAGATGTAGTATATTAGGTAAGCGGGATGGGCAGCACCTAGTGTTCTCCAATTGGTTATGGGAGATATTAAAATTTAATACTAACTTCGAATCAGAATAAAATAGAATACTAACTTCGAATCAGAATAAAATAGAAGGATTTTAATTATTTAATCATTGTATTAAAATAAATGCATAACTAATGCTACATATACATGAGGTATAGATGTATTTCATTCTCAATAAATTAAAATTTTAGATCTATCTTTGATTACAAAAAGAGTTGTTCAATTCGATAAAAGTTGTTCGGTAATGATCGAACTTTCTCTTATTTTCATATTCTTATCTCATGGTGTAAATGGGAGGTGTACAAAAAAAATCGATTAATTGCGTCAAACTGATAATTCAAGTCAAATCGAAAAAAATCCGATATAATTTGGTTTGATATGATTTAGAATTAGAAAGTAAAACCCGACCATTATTAGTTTGGTTTGGTTTTAACTAAAAAATGTCAAACCGAAACCAAACCAACCCGATAGTACATTTATATAATTTTTAAAAATATTTTATACATATAAATATTTGTTGTAATGTAATTTATAAATATTTCTTAAACTTTTTTACATTTTATATTTTAACATATTATTTCAAGTTTAAACTTAACATTTTGAAGGTAAATAAATTTTATACCTCATAAATGTAGTAACTCAAACAAAGTTCAAATCAATACTAGTGCTAACAAAAAAAATTTAAATCAATATAGGAATGACGATAGTGTTGGATAATTATTTTAGTTTACATTGATTTATAATGAAAATGCATAACTTAGTTTATCTTTTTCTTTAGTGCTTAGGTATGTAATTAATATTAGTATTTATTAGCTATACTTATTTAGCATGACCTATATAGTATTTTTAAATTATGTTAATTTTCATTATGGCTTATTCAATTAGCAATATTTATTTTATGTAATTTTATTATTTTATATTTATTATTGAATATTTTAATATAATGTTATGACTTATCTCGTATTATTGTGTTAGTTTCTTGGAAAACACATTATACTAGGACTTTGGGGTGTACATGGACCCGGTTGATTCGGTTTTTATCAAAATCGAACCAAACCAATTAATCGGTTTGGATTGGTTCGATTTTGTCGGGTTTTTCGGGTTGTTGTTACTTAAATATTATTTCAATCTTACTTTGTTAAATTTTTTATAAGTAAATATATGTTTACTAAAAATTTAAAAAGTTGACAAACATATTATCTATTAAAATTTTCTTATGGGAGAATTTACTTAGTAACACATGATAGTTATCTTTTTAGTTGTCTAACAATAATATTTTTGTTGATGCACACTTTTAAGGTTAATCGAATTCAGTAATTAAACATAAAAATCAATACAATACTTAAATAATAATAATCACTTCGAATTCGAAAAAGATATAAAAATTTAATAGATCTTGACATATGAATATGGAATAACAAAGAGATTGACGCATTTCAGTTACACTTGATAAGAAAGTGATCATACAACTCATTATTTAAGGTTCAAAATATGGGGCACGTCATATTCTATTAAATATGATATCACGTAAGAGAATCCCAAATATTTCTAGATATTTTTAAAGAAAATTCTATATAAAATCTTATATATATATATATATATATATATATATATATATATAAGATTTTATATAGAATTTTCTTTAAAAATATCTAGAAATATTTGGGATTCTCTTACGTGATATCATATTTAATAGAATATGACGTGCCCCATATTTTGAACCTTAAATAATGAGTTGTATGATCACTTTCTTATCAAGTGTAACTGAAATGCGTCAATCTCTTTGTTATTCCATATTCATATGTCAAGATCTATTAAATTTTTATATCTTTTTCGAATTCGAAGTGATTATTATTATTTAAGTATTGTATTGATTTTTATGTTTAATTACTGAATTCGATTAACCTTAAAAGTGTGCATCAACAAAAATATTATTGTTAGACAACTAAAAAGATAACTATCATGTGTTACTAAGTAAATTCTCCCATAAGAAAATTTTAATAGATAATATGTTTGTCAACTTTTTAAATTTTTAGTAAACATATATTTACTTATAAAAAATTTAACAAAGTAAGATTGAAATAATATTTAAGTAACAACAACCCGAAAAACCCGACAAAATCGAACCAATCCAAACCGATTAATTGGTTTGGTTCGATTTTGATAAAAACCGAATCAACCGGGTCCATGTACACCCCAAAGTCCTAGTATAATGTGTTTTCCAAGAAACTAACACAATAATACGAGATAAGTCATAACATTATATTAAAATATTCAATAATAAATATAAAATAATAAAATTACATAAAATAAATATTGCTAATTGAATAAGCCATAATGAAAATTAACATAATTTAAAAATACTATATAGGTCATGCTAAATAAGTATAGCTAATAAATACTAATATTAATTACATACCTAAGCACTAAAGAAAAAGATAAACTAAGTTATGCATTTTCATTATAAATCAATGTAAACTAAAATAATTATCCAACACTATCGTCATTCCTATATTGATTTAAATTTTTTTTGTTAGCACTAGTATTGATTTGAACTTTGTTTGAGTTACTACATTTATGAGGTATAAAATTTATTTACCTTCAAAATGTTAAGTTTAAACTTGAAATAATATGTTAAAATATAAAATGTAAAAAAGTTTAAGAAATATTTATAAATTACATTACAACAAATATTTATATGTATAAAATATTTTTAAAAATTATATAAATGTACTATCGGGTTGGTTTGGNTATATATATATATATATATATATATATATATATATATATATATATATATATATATATAGTATATTTATATGCCGGTTTGGTTTGGGTTTTCTTACACAACACCAAACCTAGTCGAATTTTTTAATCGGTTTGATTTGACTTTTTGGATTTGTGCGATTTTTCGGTTCGGTTTGCACACCCCTACTAGGACTTAAGAAATATTTGGAACACAAGTTACATATTTTATGCTATGAAGACTTTGTCGTAAAAAAAAACTCAAAAACCCGAAAAAACTCGAAAAACCCGAGAAAAACCGAGATTGAAAAATTCAATTTTGTTGGGTTGGTTGATTTATAAAATTTAAAAATCCGACACCATTAGTTTAATTTGATAATTGAAAAATTCGAACCAACTCAACCTGTGTATGTCCTAGTGTAAACCCTCGCTTTATGTTTTTGTCTGTTAGTACACCGCAACTAACTTTAAATTCAACAGTGAAGTATCAAATCATATTTGAAAAAAGAAGTACCAAATCATACAACTAAGCACAAAATCCAAATTGGTACCACGAATAATTTTAAAAGAAAATTCACGTGTCCATAATTCGTTTTCTATCGCAATATATGGTCATCTTGGAGTTTGGAAATGCCACTACACGTTAGTCGTCAGTACTTGTAAACTCTCCCTTCCATTTTCACGTCGCAAAGTTTGGAGCATCAAGGTTAAATTACTTAATTTTTTTGTGCAAATTGGAACAGAATTCTTGTTAGTCAATCTGTACTGATGTAATAAACAATTAAATCATTTAATTTTCTGAAATATAAATAGAAACAGAAAGTTAGTAACACTAGTTTAACGAAATAAATTTTAAAAAATAGTATAGTAATAAAATCGAGCCCACCGAATGCACAGTTTGTCCTTAAGGAAATTATTCTCCTAAAGTACTCGAGGTGTTGGAATATTATTCTCCCAGGATAGAACGATTTAACTCACCATCGTGTTGATACCAAAAATGCCGATGTAATAGCGAACCACTCGAAGGCTGTAAAACGCACTAAAAAAATATTGTGCAGAAGAAGAAGAAGAAGATAAACAAAAAATTTAGTAAGTAAAAATTTTGGGATTCAAGGCATCTTTATAGACCATTTTGCACTGCAAACCTTTTCAGAACAGCCATAATTGTTGGAACAGGTGGGAATATTTGGGTTATTCCGGATTGAATTTTCGTTAATTAATTAAATAATTTGAAATGAATTTTGTCCAAAAAGATTAATCAATCATCGATCTTTGACCAAATCCAAAGCCGAAGCCAAAGCCGAAGCCGAAGCCGAAGCTGAAGCCGAGCCGAGCCGAGTCGAGCGACGACGACGACGACGGCGCGATGCTTGCCTTCTTCTCAACTCTTTAAGAGCTAGAAGAAGAGCAATTGAATACATACCCATCAAAAGTCTTTTCTTCCTCCAATATGGGACAATGTCCTTTTGCGAAGGAGGGAAACTCAAATATTTTATTTTCCCTCCATTTCTCATTCACCCTCTTTAAGCTACACCTAACTTAAAATTAAGCTCTACTAAGCTTAAAACCCAACAATCCCCCACATGAATGGGGAATGACTATAAAATAAAGGAATGCACGGACGCGTGTGTGTTTACATGCAAGAATTAATTGCATCTGGAAAAGTAGGTTTCCCTTTAAACTTTTCGTAGTGAGCTTATATCAGATATACTCGGTCAATCGGTAGATTTGAAATCCTTGAACCGTTGAGTTTTGTTGTATACCTAGACAACATAAGTCACACAATCAATCCTTAACCATTTATGGTTCTCACGGTTGTGTTCGTTTTAGCCATGAACACCGCCTGGTTTCATGAGTGCTTAGAGAATGGGCCTTTACTTCCATTCCCTTTGAAGCGGCTTACACGTCACACTCATATCGGTGATTCCTAAACGTGTAATCCTAAAGACACACTATCTGGTCATATCCTGCAAGACTTAGCAAATCATTAAAAATCTTTAAGCTTTATTGACTCATCAAAAAGCCTTAATGCTTTACCTCGGTTTTTGAACATTGTCTTCAGCACGAGAATGGGTTGAGTTATTTGACAATGTTGAACCGTCATTCATAACTTTGGATCTCTTTGAACCTAGCTCTTGGGATCTCTAGTCTGCTAGGTAGAGTTACCGCCATGATGACTTGTCCTAGGCCTTAACCCCATTCCCTTTGATGATCTTTCAACTGCCTCTCTAGATAGGTCTTTTGTAAGTGGATCTGACACGTTATCTCTTGAATTTACGTAGTCAATTGTGATAACACCACTAGAGAGTAGTTGTCTAACGGTATTGTGTCTCCGTCGTATATGACGAGATTTTCCGTTATACATAACGCTCCCAACCCTGCCTATTGCCGCTTGACTATCACAATGTATACAAATAGGTGCCAAAGGTTTGGGCCAAATTGGAATATCTTTCAAGAAATTCCGGAGCCATTCAGCTTCTTCATCGGCCTTATCTAAAGCTATGAATTAAGATTCAATCATAGAACGAGCGATGCATGTTTGTTTGGATGATTTCCAAGACACTGCTCCACCCCCAATTGTGAAAATATATCCACTCATGGATTTAACTTCAGATGATCCGGTGATCCAATTTGCATCACTATATCCCTCGATCACAGAGGTATATTTGTTATAATGCAAAGCATCATTTTGGGTATGTTTTAGATACCCCAAAACTGTTTCATTGCCATCCAATGTATTTGATTGGG
>ML435046.1:7523-26326 GCA_005239525.1 Nicotiana knightiana | reverse complement strand
ACTGTTTCATTGCCATCCAATGTATTTGATTGGGATTACTTGTAAACCGACTCAGTTTTCTAATAGCACATGCTATATCTGGTCGCGTACAATTCATGATATACGTCAAACTTCCCAATACTCTTGCATAGTTCAGTTGTGAGTCACTTTCACTTTCATTCTTTTGAAGTGCATAACTCACGTCAATTGGAGTCTTGGAAATTTTGAAATCTAATACTTGAACTTATCAAGTACCTTTTCAATGTTATGAGACTCTGATAATGCTAGACCTTGTGGAGTCTTGTGAATTCTGATTCCTAAGATCACATCAGCAACTCCTAAGTCTTTCATGTCGAATTTGCTAGCCAACATGCGCTTTGTAACATTTATATCTATCATAATTTTGCTCATTATCAACATGTCATCAACATATAAACAACAATGACTTCATGACCTGGAGTGTTTTTAATGTAAACACATTTGTCACACTCGTTGATTTTAAATTCACTTGCCAACATTGTTTGGTCAAATTTGGCATGCCATTATTTGGGTGCTTGTTTAAGTCCATAAAGTGACTTAACAAGTTTGCATGCTTTCTTTTCTTTACATGGAACCACAAAACCCTAAGGTTGTTCCATGTAAATCTCTTCCTCCAATTCTCCATTTAAGAAAGTTGTTTTAACATCAATTTGATGGATTTCAAGACCATACACGACCGCTAATGCCAATAACACCCTAATAGATGTTATCCTCGTTACTAGCGAGTAAGTGTCAAAGTAATTAAGGCCTTCCTTTTTTCTATAACCTTTGACCACAAGTCTTGCCTTATATTTATCAATAGTGACATCAGCTTTCATTCCGTTTAAAGATCCATTTCGAATCTAAAGGCTTGTTTCCCAGAGTAAGATCAACCAATTCTCATGTATGGTTATCCAAAATTGATTGAATCTCACTATTGACTGCCTCTTTCCAAAACACTGAATCAGAAGACGACATGGTTGCTTTAAAAGTTTAAGGTTCATTTTCAAGCAAGAATGTCACAAAATCTAGTCCAAATGAAGTAAATGTTCTTTGACGTTTGCTACGCCTTGGATCTTCTACACTTGGAGTATTTTTCTTTGGTTCTTCCCGAGGTCGTTTAGGTCTTTCACTTAACGACTCGCATTCAGTTTTATACGGATAGATGCTTTCAAAGAATTCAGCATTATCTGATTCCATTACCGTAATAACATGAATCTCGGGATTATCGAATTTATGAACTAAAAACCGACATGCTTTACTGTTTGTAGCATATCCAATGAAAATGTAATCTACTGTTTTGGTCTAAATTTAACCCTTTTAGGTAAAGGAACTTGTACCTTTCCTAGGCACCCCCACATTTTGAAATATTTCAAGTTGGGTTTTCTTCCTTTTCATTTTTCATATGGAATAGATTGCGTTTTGCTGTGGGGATACTCTGTTGAGTATTCAGTTAGCTGTAAGGATAGCTTCCCCCCACAAAATCTACGATAATCTGGAACTTATTAATAAAGAATTCATCATTTCCTTTAATGTCCAATTTTTCATTTCCATAATTCTGTTGGATTGAGGTGTGTAAGGTGCAGTAGTTTGATGGATAATTTCATATTCCGAACATATTTTCGCAAACGGAGATTCATTTTCTCCACCTCTATCACTTCTAATCATTTTGATCATTTTATTCAATTGATTCTCCACTTCATTCTTATATTGCTTAAGTGCTTCAATTGCTTCATCCTTATTATTAAGCAAATAAACATAATTATTAAGCAAATAAACATAAAAAATATCGAGTGCAATCGTCAATAAAAGTAATAAAATACTTTTTCCCACCTCGAGATGGTGTGGACTTCATATCGCAAATGTCAGTATCAATTAAATATAAAAGATTTGAATTCCTTTCAACATACTTATAAGGATGTTTTACAAACTTAGATTCAACATATATTTGGCATTTCGATTTATTACACTCGAATTTAGGCAATACTTCTAAATTAATTAACTTCCGCAAGGTTTTATAATTGACATGTCCTAAACGAATATGCCATAAATCATTTGACTCCAATAAATAAGAAGAAACTGAAATTTTATTCATATTGTCAACAACTATTACATTGAGTTTGAAAAGGCCTTCCGTGAGATAGCCTTTTCCAACATACATTTCATTCTTGCTTACAATAACTTTATCATAAACAAATACACATTTGAATTAATTCTTCACAAGTAAAGAAGTAGAAACTAAATTCTTCCTAATAGTAGGAACATGAAAAACGTTGTTGAGCGTTAACACCTTGCCGGAAGTCACCCTCAGGAATATCTTCCCATAACCTTCAATCTTGGCTGTTGCATTATTTCCCATGGAAATCTCTTCTTCGGGACCAGTAGAGTAAGTTGCAAATGCTTCTTTGACAGCAAAAGCATGTCGAGTGGCTCCAGAGTCAATCCACCACTCCTTCGGATTTCCAACTAGGTTGAATTCCGAAAGCATTGCACAAAGATCATCAATGTCATCATTCTTCTCCACTATGTTGGCTTGTCCCTTCTTCTTATCCTTTTTCGGGAGACGACAATCAGGGTCTTTGTAACCAACTCTTCCACAATTGTAGCAGTTGCCCTTGAATTTCTTTTTGTTCTGCTCCTTATCTGTCCAGAAGACCTCTTCCTCTCCTTACTTTTTGGAGCAGTCTCCTCAACGATATTAGCTCCCATGATCGTTGAATTTCCATGAGACTTCTTTTCGGCTGTTTTGTTGTCTTCCTCAATCTTGGGACGTATCACAAGATCTTCCAATTTCATTTCTTTGCACTTGTGCTTAAGATAGTTCTTGAAATCTCTCCACGAAGGATTTTTCAATCATTACAACCACTTGAAATGTTTCATTCATGACCATACCTTCAACAATAAGATCATGAAAAATAAGTTGAAGCTCCTGAACTTGGGTTTCCACAGTTTTGATGTCTATCATTTTATAGTCTAGAAACTTGGCAACCACGAACTTCTTCAAGCATGCATCTTCCATCTTGTACTTCCTCTCAAGTGCGTCCCATAATTCTTTCGAAGTATTCTTCGCACTGTACACATTTTACAAGTCATCCTCTAAATCGCTTAAGATATAGACTTTGCAAAGAAAATCTGCCTGCTTTCACGCCTCAACAATCATGAATTTCTCGTTGTTCGGCATGTCTGCAATAGGTACTAGAGGTTCTTCACTAGTGAATTTATGCATACCAAGTGTGGTAAACTATAAGAACACCCTTTGGTGCCATCCTTTGAAGTTGGCTCTAGAAAATTTTTCTGATTTCTCTGCCGGTGGAACAACAGTTCGGCTTGATGAGGCTATCGTCGTTGCCGCAACAGTCGCAGAAGAATTTCCGTTATCAATTGCCATTTCTCACTGTCAACAACAGAAGAGTTCAATTAATGGAAAAAGCAGAACAATAAACAATACTGTAATTAAAAATAAACAGTACATATAATAAATAAAAATCAAAGTTTTTATATACTGTTTCACAGAAAATGATGAAGTTTTTATGTTCTTCAAATCGTTTTATGAACTTCAATATTCTGATGAAGTTTTTATAGCTTCAAATCAAAATAGTAAAATTTAGAAGGAGTAGAAAACCACACAGGTTTTAATCTCCACAAACAGAATATAGAATATAATAAAAAGATAATTTCCTTAAGATTGTTAGTCACTCTGTATTGCTGTAATAAAAAACTAAATTATTAAACTTTCTGAAATATAAACAGAAATAGAAAGTTAGTAACACTAGTTTAACGAAATAAATTCTAAAAAATAGTATAGGAATAAATCGAGCTCACTGAATGCACAGTGTGTCCTTAAGGAAATTATTCCCCTTGAGTACCCGAGGTGTTGGAATTATCCTCCCAGGATAGAATGATTTAATTCACCAGCGTGTTGGTACCAAATACGCCGATGTAACAGCGAACCACTCGAAGGTTGTAAAACACACTGGAAAAATATTGTGCAGAAGAAGAAGAAGAAGAAGATAATCAAAAATTTAGTAAGTAAAAATTCTGGGATTCAAGGCATATTTATAGATGATTTTGCACTGAATCTGAAAAGGTTTGCAACCTTTTAGAACAGCCATAGCTATTGGAACATGTGAGAATAATACGGGAAAATTAAAAATAGATTTAAAATAATCCGGGAAAGAAAAACGGACCGGACCAGACCGGGTTGCGGGTCATGGGTTATTTTGGATTGAATTTTCGTTAATTAATTAAATAATATGAAATGAATTTTATCCAAAAATATTAATCAATCAATCGATCTTTGATTAAATCCGAATATGAAGCCGAAGCTGAGTCGAGCGAGCGACGACGACGACGGCCCAAGGCTTGCCTTCTTCTTAACTCTTTAAGAGCTAGAAGAAGAGAAATTGAATACATACCCATCAAAAGTCTTTCTTCCTCCAATATGGGACAATGTCCCTTTGCCAAAGAGGGAAACTTAAATATTTTATTTTCCTTCCATTTCCCATTCACTCTCTTTAAGCTACACCAAGCTTAAAATTAAGCTCTACCAAGCTTAAAACCCAACAATTCTCACAATTTTTGGAAATAAATTATATATTGAAAGATTACATAAAATCACTACAGGTTACAATCGTTAATAATTCAAAATAACATTATGACTAAAAATATCTTTTTGACTTTTCAAATAGTAATAGTGTCACATAAAATATAATACAATAGATGAAATATTTAGCATAGTGTTTGACCAAAAAAATTTCAAGTCTTTTTGCTAAACATAATAAAATGTTGAGAAAAAGGATAAATTCTAGCCAAATATAATTAACTCTAAATCAAAGAACGACAAGCAAGAAAAGCTAGATAAGGTTAAGCTTGAGAGTCAAGTAAAATCTTGGTAGGGGTCTATGAAATGTGATAAAATAGCATTCTTGACATCATTGTTTCATAATATAAAGTAGTAGAAGGAGAAAAATGTTCACCATTCGTGACCATGAGATATGTCCTCATTCATTCAATGATGATGATTATAATAACTATAGCAGGGTTCTGAGCCTTCTCTTCCTTACAAGGTATCCTCTCAAACCCTCCCCAGTTGTGAGTGAAGAGGCGTCTGATATTGGAATAGTCCCCCCCCTCCCCTTTTCAGTCTCTCACCTAGTATTTATAGAAAGTATTCTCATTTACCCAACGATTCTTAACTAAGGTACCTAAGTCTTTCGACCATAATTTAGATTGATCCTCTATAGCGGCAAAGAAGATTGATCTTCTTCGCCGAGAAGGCCCTTCGAGAGTACGACCTCGGCCGTGGCCGCGGTACTCGTCGCTATAGTGCCTCATAGGTATAAATTCATCTTTCTTGACCCTTTGCCATTCCTTTTCATGCGGATTTCCTTTTGGTCAGATTTTGACCCATACAGTTAGTCCCTCCGCCTGTCGGGGTCGTCTCTAGGTGAGCTCGATGGGCAGAACTCGCCAATTCAAAAGTTTGAGAAATTTGAGCATCTTTGGCGATGGGCGAGTACCTCATGGCGAGAGAACGATGTGACGTTTCGAGAGATGCATCAGACTGTTGCGTCAATTCAAAATGTCATTAAATTCGTCATGCGTCAATATGACGCACATTCTCTGTGCGTTGCGTCATTTCCCGTGCCCCTTCCATTTTTTTTAAAATGGCGGCGTTTGGTTTCCCTGCTCAGAGTATATATATCCCTATAAATAGGGGAAGATTCCATATTCGAATGCTCCCAATCGTTCGAGAGAAAGTCTTAAAGCTTTTCTTCTTCTCCTCTAGTTTCTCACATTTTCCTTTCTGCTAATAGTTCTTGTGGCTGCTACCTTCTTTTCCTTCTCATTCCCGATATACACATCCAATCGAAGAAATGGATAGTGCATATTCCAACCCAGATAGAGCCGATGGTGACCTTGCGCCGGAAACTGATATACCTCCTCTTGAATAGGGGTGGTTATGATGGAAGATGAAGGATTTCCAACTGTAGATGAAGTAGTACCTCGCCTATGGAAGGCTAGGACGGATTTCAAGAACCCTCATGAGGATGAATTCGAACATGCCACTTCTGCAATGGATGACGCGGCGCTCACTGCGTTTAAGGCCAAATGGAGGATTCCTGATCATATTGAGCTTGTCCAAGCGGGTCGCGACATCGTGCATACACATCACCGAGGATATTGCGCATTTTATGCATACCCATTAATTATTGGATACACACTTCCTTTCCCTTCATTGGCAGTGGATTTTTTCCTCTTCTATAAGGTGTGTCCGGCTCAACTCTCTCCGTACATATACAAGATCTTCCTCATGCTCCTCGAGTACGCGGAGCTGGCCGGTAAGGAGATTTTTCTCCAGCACCTGCTTCACCTCTTCGTTCCAAATTTCCACAGGGGCACAATGCTACATCTTCATCACTGAGGAACCAAGGGCTTAGTGGTGAAGATGGATGATAAAACCAACCGCCGATTGTGGGATAACTTCTTCTATGTTAGTACGAAGCACGTGGTGTCGAACCTTGATGGGTTTCTTGAGACGTGTAATTTTTCCCGTAAGTTTTTCTTTTGTTTACTATCCCCCCTCTTTTTTGAGAATGGCTCTGTTGTTTTCTCTCCGGTGACCTCATAATTTTCTTTTTTGTTTTTGCAGCCGAGAGGGTACCTCCTTCGCTAGTTGCCGACATCTGCGAGTGGAGGAGCCAGGTTTTTCCCCACACGATGGGGATTTGTGAATGGTCACCGTTCCATGAGAGGTTTGGGCGCAAGCCTTATACTAGTGATTCGTCTCATCCTGCCCTTATTCACTGACTTTCGCCCCGTATTTTTTTATATCTTCTTTTGGTTGAATTTTTCTCATTGGAAGGTCGGAGGGGAGCGAAGAGAGCGAGGGCTCCTGTCCTTGCTTTCCGTCAACTGGCTTCCTTGGCCATGCCTGTGCCAATGGTGACTGCAAATGAGGGCGATCAAACTCTGGCTACATTGCAGATCGCGTCCGCGTCCGGACCCGGTCGTTTGGAGGCTGCTCCTCGTTCGGATACTTCGATTCCCACAGTTTGTTTGGCAGACAAACCATCTCATGATGATGGTAGAGAGGCCCCGTCAAAGAGGCAGAGGGTGATGTCGGAGGGGGCGTCTTTGATTGGAATGACCTCAAGGGGTGACTCCATGATTGCGGTGTCTGAAACTGGCTGTGATGCTAGTCTGGGCATGGAGGCGATGCCCGTTTCAGGTGTGAAGGAGACTGTTGTGGCGGGAGGGCAGAGTTCAGAGGCTGCTGCGATTGTTCCGAGCGGTCCGTCGTCATCTCACAGGTCCGTGCCTCCTCTTCGACCAGTGAGAGGGTGAAGGGCGTGGTCGTTGATGATTACGAATCCGATTTAGATATCGACCCCGAGGACATGAGGATGTTTGAGGAAGGGTGAACCCGGGTCGACGTGAGGGCGGAAAGTCCCTCCCGTATGCTTGAGATCCCATCAGACCATAACTTGTTGGAGGATACAGTGGACTTGGTGCCACAGTTCGACTTTCTGTGCTCCACTGTCGAAAGCGAGTTTCTTCAGGGGATCAGTGATGTTGGTCTGTCACGCGGTGTAGCTAGGATGGCTTTGAGGGTGAGTTTTTTACTTTTTTCTTTGTTTCGTGCCCTTTGCTTTTGCTAACTCTTTCCTTTTCCTCAGACTTTTATTTTGGAGACCGAGAGTGGCCATCGCGCTGAGACGCGGGCTGATGTATTTCAAAAAATGTCTACGAAGTACCGCCGGTACCGCAACAAGTGTCGTGAGATGCATGCACAACTTAGGGCGAGCAGTAGTCATCAGTCCCTTAGGGAATAGTTAGAGCAGAAGGATGAGGACCTGGTGCGGTCTATCCGCAGATGCAGTGAGCTCAAGGGGCTGCTTAGGGTCAAGGACGAGGAGCACGAGGTGGGCAAAGGGGTTGCGGCCGAATGTGAGGATCTCTAAGCGAAGTTGGTGTCTTTGCGAGCCGAGATTGAGCAAAACGCCACTAGAATTGCTGATCTGAGTGCAGAGTTGTCGGAGAAGGTGGCTGAGTTAGAAGGTAATGTGACTGAGTTCGAGAGGTCCGAGGGAGACGAGTGGTGGCTTTGGCGAGGGAAGCAGTGCTGGAAGACACCATTCGTGTTCTCAGGTCTGAGCAGGAGGCTGAGAGAAAGACGGCTACACTGAGGGAGGTGCAGCTCGAGCGAGATGTCTCGAGCCTAGGTGACCAAGTTGTGGCTCTCGAGGCCGGAAAGGCGCGATTATTGGCCTAGGCTCCTCAAGTACCTGCCCATGTTGCCTTTTTCCGCCATTTGTATGAGATATGGCTCCATGCTGAGGCCCAGTGGGATATATACAAGGACTTGTTGGCAGTGAGGAGCGTTCCTGAGGTTGTATTTGAAGATGCTCGTGTTAAAGCACGCGAGGCTCGTCTTGCCTGCGGCTATGACCCTATGACACCGTAGGCGAGTGAGGATGCCGATGCCGAGGACGAGGATAGTCTTTCCGATGACAACGGTATTGGAGGGGATGACGATGGAGATGAAGCCACTGGACTGAGCAAGGAGAAGTGCGATGGCGGGGATAGTGTTGAGTGAAGCCTTTGTAGCTTTTTTGTACTTAGATATTTTTGTTCTTTTCTTTGTTGTTGCTTGTTTTCTTTTTGCGGGAGCCTGCTTTTGGCCTTTTGTAAGACACTGTTGCGTATGTACATTTTTTAAATAAGATAGTCGATTTGTCTTTGGTTATACATCCCTGGCTTTATTCTCTTTGAAAAAGATCTTCGGATTTTCTCGTGATGAGTCCTTGACTTTCAGTTGGGAATTCAAGCGAGGTCGAATTTCATTGCGTTAGTTAGAGCGAGTTCGAATTTCATCGCGTTAGTTCGAGCGAGGTCGAACTTTACTTTTCTAGTTCAAGCGAGGTCGAACTTTGTTAACTTGAGTGAAGTCGAGCATGGCTTGTTAATTCAGACGAAGTTGAACTTGACTTGTTAATTCGAACGAGTTTGAGTTTTATTTTGTTAGTTCGAACAAGGTTGAACTTTATTTTTTAGTTCGAACGAGGTCGAATTTTACTTTTGCTTGGCGATAGTCGGGGGCTGCACGGGTGTGAATTCGAACGAGGTCAAATTGTGACTCATAATGCATTCGAGTGAGGTCAAAATTTACTTGTTAATTCGAATGAGGTCGAATTTTACTTTCGCTTGGCGATGGTCGGGGGCCGCACGGGTGTGAATTCAAATGAGGTCGAACTGTGACCCGTAATGAGTTCGAACGAGCTCGAACTTTACTTGTTGATTCGAACGAGGTCGAATTTTACTTTCGCTTGCCGATGGCTGGGGGACGCGCGGATGTGAATTCGAACGAGGTCGAATTGTGACCTGTAATGAGTTCGAACAAGGTCAATTTTTACTTGTCGATTCGAATGAGGTCGAATTTTACTTTCTCTTGGTGATGGTCGGGGGACGCACGGGTGTGAATTTGAACGAGGTCGAATTGTGACACGTAATGAGTTCGAACAAGTTCGAACTTTAATTGTTGATTCGGACAAGGTAGAATTTTACTTTCGCTTGGCGATGGCCGGGGGACGCACGAGTGTAAATTCGAACGGGGTCGAATTGTGACCCGTAATGAGTTTAAACGAGGTTGAACTTTGACTTTCTGTGTAGGTGATGTGCGAGTTCAGTAGAGTGGTGTAAGAATGTCGCATGCTTCCTTGCTTTTGTTGCATTATTTATGCATGTGTAGGGGTGAGTCCCAGTCTATCTAGTTCCCTCATTGCTTGTCCAAGAGATGCCGTTGAAGAGATGGGCGATGAACTCATTACTTAGCCTTTGGGGCACCCTGGGTCTCGATTAATTCGAACGAGTTCGGGTGTGATTAATCGAATTTAGTCGGTTGAATTGGCGTAGTGTCGCCTTGGCGAGCATATGGGCAAGATTTTTGTGCTTATGTTCTGCCTGTGTTGGAGAGATTGTGCATTTTCTGGGCTGGCCGCCCAATCCCAGGCTACAGAGATTTTTTCAGCTTGTTCTAAACTGTTTGTCCGTTATCTGCAGTATGATATGGTGTGGGGAATTTTCCCGATTTGCCGTTTTCTGAAGGGAGGAACTTGGAGCCTGTGTAGGCAGTCCTTATCGCATATTTGGGAGGACGCCCTTGTTCTCTGTTTCACTTCTTTTTTTTTTAAGAAAAAAAAAGAGGAATAAAAAGTTAGAAGTACATGTAATCATTTGTTACCTCGACCGACTGGTTAGCTGATGAATGGGGGGGAGGTGCGACTCGCTCCGCCCGTTAGGATCTCGAGTTCGAGTCCCAGTTCGTCTCAATCCCGGGCGCACAAAGATAACAAATATGTAAGTCATACTACAAACATACAGGCGAGGCATATTTTAGCAGTGAACTACATAACAAGCATCATTCCATACAGTAGGAGAGAAGATGGTACATATAGGGTGTAGAAGGTGTTGGGTGCTAACCTGGTAATGGGATTGCGGACGCTCTTGGTACGCAATGGTCGTGATCCCACTCTGACGGCTTACGCTCACAATATACCAGAGCTGATTCTATGGTGCAACGTAGTTCTCATGTATAAATCATGCATAACTTCGGTTTTACGTAAGGATCTATCCTTGGTTGGTTTGGTGATTTTTGGGGCTTATCGACTAGTTTTTCAAGACGACGTGCGTAATAAAAGGATGAAACTTCACCGAATGGGAAATAGAGTTAAGACCGCGTTTGAATCTAGAGGGAACTAAGACTTTGGCTAGAAAATCCCCACAGACGATGCCAAATTGTTTGACCAAAAAACTTTCAAGTCTTTTTGCTAAACTAATTAAAATGTTGAGAAAAAGGATAAATTCTAGCCAAATATAATTAACTCTAAATCAAAGAACGACAAGCAAGAAAATCTAGATAAGGTTAAGCTTGAGAGTCAATTAAAACCTTGGTAGGGGTCTAAGGAATGTGATAAATAACATTCTTGACATCATTGTTTCATAATATATAGTAGAAGGAGAAAAAAGTTCACCAATCGTGACCATGAGATATGTCCTCATTCATTCAATGATGATGATTATAAGAACCATAGCAGGGTTCTGAGCCTTCTCTTCTTTACAAGGTATGCTCTCAAACCCTTCCCTGTTGTGAGTGAAGAGGCTTCTGATATTGGAATAGTCCCCCACTTTTTAATCTCTCGCCTAGTATTTATACAAAGTATTCTCATTTACCCAACGGTTCTTAACTAGGGTACCTAAGTCTTTTGACCATACTTTAGATTGATCCTTTACAACGTCGTAACGTCTTCTTCGCCGAGGAGGCCCTTTGAGAGTACGACCTCAGTTTTGGCCGAGATACTCGTCGCTATAGTGCCTCATAGGTACAACTTCGGCTTTCTTGACCCTTTACCGTTCCTTTTCAGACGGATTTCCTTTTGGTAAGATTTCGACCCATAAATATAGAGCTCGATCTATTACATAACATGTGGGTTCAGAAGAGCATCGAATATGCACGCATTAAATTTTGGCATCCGAACCTTTTTAAGTTCTAAGTTTCAAAGTTCTTTCCTAAGAGTTATGGAGTTGGATTAATAAATAAGGCGATTATCACTTTCAACTTGAGCCAGAAATTATTTATATTCGGTAATCGAAAAGATGTATAAATTTATATATTTTTTGTTACTCGCTGGCAATTTTGTGCTGCATACGTATCTCCAAGACTCCAACTTCCACCATCCCATTTAGATCCCATTTGGATTGTCTTAAACAAGTAGTTTTCAGCAGAAATAGCTTTTAAGCCAAAAAGCAATTAAGTTGGGATTGCCCAACTTATTACTTTGACTTGTTTTAAGCTGTTTTTAACTTATTTTAAGCACTTCATTTAAAAAAGAGCTTAAAAGAGCTTAAAAGCTGATTTGACCAGCTTAAAAGCCAACTCAATCACCCTTTTAAACATATCACGTAACATACCATGCAAGATTCTGAGAATCCAATTGGAAGTGACATGTCCGTTATGCAAGATTTAAAACATCATAAATATAGCGAAAGCGATAAATATTCAATCTAAAATATTTTATATAATTTAAAAATTATTTAGTTTCATGTAAGATCACGAAAGTCACCAAATAATATTTTTAACAGAAAAGTCACTCAACATTGTCTGAGTATCATATAAAATCAATGGGCGGAAACAAATGAGATATTTTATATAATACTTAGACAAAGTTGTGTGATTTTTTATTACAAATTTAAATATTATTCTTAACACATAACGCAAGGTCAGAAAACTACAAATTTACCACAATATATTTTGCTCAGCCTACTTGCCCCTCTCACCCAAACACCAATATAAAGTAGGGCAATTTATGTATATGGACTAAATATTTGAAAACACAAGCTGCGACAAGTACTTGTCTAATTAAATTTATTTTTAATGTAAAGACATTACTCAAATCAGTTTTGTGGTTCTTCATCATGGAATATATCTGAGAAGTATCATCAGTTACTTCCTTCAACTTAAGGTTGTTGGTTTTCCCATCCAGTAACATATCAGTAATGAGTAGCAAATCCAATTCAAGAATGCAATCCCAATATCCATGTTGCATACACCATTCCAAGCTAAACTTGCATGCATAAGCTTCTGTCTGATTATTGTTGTTGCATTCAACTGCAATTGAGAACGCCATGATCAAGTTTTCACTAGTGTCTATGACAATGCCCCCGACTCGTGCTTTATCCTGAGAGCAAGTCCCATCAATATTTATCTTAACCTTTTGCGAAGGAGGTTTAAGCCATTGGATAACAGTCCATTTGAGGAATGGCTTCAACCTTGCAACTTTTTCACAGAGCTCATTCCAAGTGTTTCCCAACACACAAGATGGGAAGCTTAATCCTAATATATTACCGATATTACACCATACATGATGCGACATTTGCCTGTACCACATATTTCTTTGGTATCTATATTTACAAGAACATTTACGTTTTCATATCTCACAAAAAATCACAATAGGAGTAATGTGCAAAACCATCTTATGGACTCCATTTCTTGGTTTAGCTCTCCACCATGCTTCTAAAATACTCCTAATAGTCCGACCACCTACTATTCCCAGTGGTTCTCAAAAAGAGTTCCATAATTTTTTGGTAGTTTCACTCTCCACAAATACGTGATGCATAGTCCCTGCATTATGATTGTTACAACAAACACATCTAGACGCCATATTTTTACCAAACCTCCTAAGAACATTATCAAAAGGAAATTTCTTTTGAACTAACCTCCATGACAGAAAAGAAATTTTAAAGGGAAGTTTGTTATACCATACCTTACCTTTTAGTTGATCTTTCTTCCTCTATTGTGCGACACTCTGCCAAGCAGATTTGGTAGTAAAGTTACCATCATCGTCAGGATTCCATATAGCATAATCAGGCTTTGTTCGGTTTCCTATCTTTACCTTTTCAATGTGTTGCATCAACTGTGTTGGTAAAGCCTTTGCTAGTTTTGCGTGATTCCACTGTCCCTCTTGTATAAAGTCTACTACTGTAAGTTTGGTTTATCTAAACTGATTAGGGCATAGTTTAGCTAATGCACCTCTACCAATCAATTTGTCCCACCAAAAGTTACTATTTCCACCTTGTATCCTCCATATGATGTTCTTTTCTGTTGTTTCTCTCTGATTTGTAGCATCTTCCTCCATTATTAGTCTTAGCCACAGGATGCACTCTGCAATAATATTTTGCTTTAAGAAATATAGCCCATAGAGATATCTGTGTTCTGAAGCTCCACCATCTTTTACAGGCAAAAAAATCACTAATCTCTTCAAGTCTTCTAACTCCGATCCCCCTTCCTCCTTGGGACAACACAAATTTGCCCATGAACTCCAGTGGAGTTTGTCTTTGCCCCAAAAAAATCTATCCAAGGGTCTTTAAATTATCTTGAAAGTTCCTTTGGGCGGGTCCATTACCTCCTGGAATTGCATGAAAGACATGCTGAATGAGAATCACTTTGCCTCCCATATGATAATTGTTTACTTTGCCACCCCGATAGTCTTTTAACAATTTTGGTTACTAGGTCATCAAAGTATTTAAATTTCTTCCTTCCTACAAATAAAGGACACCCCAAATATGTGAAAGAAAATAACTTGTGTCTGAAACCATTTATGTCTATCATGTTGTTGATTCTGGAGATTGAGGCCTTTGGAGCGGTGTAGAAAAAACTCTAGTCCTCCTTGACCTTTTGTCCGGAGCTTTTTTAATATAACTTTACTTGCTTCATTATCAATTTTATTTTTTTCTTCTTCCCAGCATAGAAAATTACTATATCATCAGCGTATGCAAGATGGTTCACCTTTGGTCCCCTAGTGTTTATTGATAAGGGGACAAAATTTTTGGTTATAATGTAACCTAATCAACAACCTTGATAATACATCTGCACCAAGTATGAAAAGAGACGGAGAAATCTGATCCCTCTGTTTTAGTCTATGTGAAGAAGTTGAAAATCCTTTTCTTGACCCATTAGTTATGATTAAATACCACACCTCTGAAATCAATCTCCATACTACATCTAACCACAAATCAGAAAATCCAAATCTCCTTAGCATAAAAATAAGAAAATTTCATGATATTCTGTCATATATTTGGCCATATCAAGCTTTATTACTAGGTTTCCTCCCTATTATGTTGTTTCACCCCATGCACTATTTCATGTGCTATGAGTACATTATCCGTAATCAATCCACCCTTGAAAACCACTTTCATTTTCAGATATTATATTAGGGAGAAAAGGATTCAATCTCCTAGCTAAATATTTGGAGATGATTTTGGCAGAAAAGCTACTAAGACTAATAGGTCTAAACTCTGAAAAGAATGAGGGAGATTAAAATTTAGGAATCAAATCATGATATGTGTGTAGTAGAATTTAGTTAACTTATTACCCCTAAGAAAGCTTTGCACAAATTCTACTACATCCCTTTTGATGATATGCAACATTTATGATAAAACATATCATTAAATCCGTCTGGTCCAGTTGAGCTTGTAGAGCTCAAGTCATACACATCTTCCTTTACTTCCTCCTCATCAGGCATTCTTGATAGCATTGTATTGTCTTCTTCTGATATCATTCTGGGAATACAACTGATTGTGTCGTCATCGACCTCAACATATGGAAGGTTAAATTGCTTTTGAAACTGTCTGATTGCAGCTTTTGATATCTTGTCTTCTCTCTGTATCCACCTCCCTCTTCTATTCTTGATTATTTATATATATATATATATATATATATATATATGTATGCTTCTTCTCCTGTCGTTGATGGTATTGTGAAAGTACCTTGTAATGACCGATCAATCATTTTGAGTACTTGTACTTTGTTCAGTAGTTTATGGGCACGAGTAGCTCCGTATAATGTATTATGACTTATGTGAATCGTCGATTTTGGATTTAAGGTTATTCGGAATCGATTTGGAAGAATGAATTTCATGATTTAAGCTGTAAGTTGGAAGAGTTGACCAAGTTTGACTTTTGTGAATTTGACCCCAGAACGGAGTTTTGATGGTCCCGTTAGGTCCGAATTTGCATTTGGATGTCCCTAGAAAGATTCGACACTAATTGGCGAAAGTTGAAATTTGAAGGAGTGGAAAGTTTATAAGTTTGATCGGAGGTTGACTTTGTAGATATCAGAATCGGATTGTGGTTCAGAAAATTAGAATAGTTTCGTTATGTCATTTCAGACTTGTGTGCAAAATTTGAGTTTATTCTTAGTTGATTTGATATGTTTCGGCGCGAGTTTTGGAAGTTGAAAGTTCAAGTTCATTTAAGTTCGATTTGAGGCGCGATTAGTCGTTTCGATGTTGTTATGTGTGATTTGAGACTTTGAGTAGGTCTGTGTTATGTTATAGAACTTGTTGGTATATTCAGATAGGGTCTCGGGTGGCCAGGGTGAGTATCGGACGAGGTTCAGATCATTTTCATTCCATGTTGCATTGTTGTAGGTATTCTGGTTCTGGAGCTTCCACATTTACGGAATAATGGGCGCAGATGCAAGTCCACAGATGCGGATAGTTGGTCCCAGAAGCGCAAGCAGGCTTGGATAGAGAAGATCACAGAAGAAAAAATTGGGGCGCATCTGCGGCCCCGCAGAAGTGATGGTCTTGGGCGCAGAAGCGACACCGCAGAAGTGGCTCATGTGTCCGCAAAAGTGGAGATGGCTGGGAAGAAGCCTTTAAATCGAGGGTTTGGTCGTTTTGTTCATATTTTGAGATGTGAGACACGGATTGAGGCGATTTTGGAGGCAAATTTCATCATAAGGATTGGGGTAAGTGTTCTAAACTCGGTTTTGATTGTATTTCGAGATTTTATCTCCATTTTAGGTAATCGGATTATGAGTTTTAAAGAGAAAATTGGGGGGTTTTATCTAAAACTTTATAAAGGGAATTTTTGAGTTTTGACTGTTGATCGGAATCGAATTTGAGTGGAACTTGTATTGTTGGGATCGTAATTGAATGGGTTGCCAGATATACTGAGTTTTATCGGGTTTTGAGGCGCGAGCCTAGGTCGGGATTTTGGGTTTTTGATTAAGATTCGATCTTTATCATTTAGAGTTGTTTCCTTGGGCTTTATTTGATGTATTTGAGTTGCTTTTGGCTAGTTTCGAGCCGTTCGGAGGTCGGTACGCACTGATGGCATTGTGGAGCATCATTTGTCTTGCTCGATATTAGATTTTTCTTGTTCGAGGTAAGTAACACTTCTAAACTTTGTGCTGAGGGTATGAAACCCTGAATTTCGTGTTATGTGTTTGCTGTTGACGCGACGCACATGCTAGGTGACGGGCGTGTGGGTGTGCACCGTGTGAATCGTAACTTCGTTATTTCTTTGGTACTGTGTAGCTACCTGATCTTATCTGTAACCATGAAATCTCTACGTACTAGAGCTATTGAGCTGTGATCCATGTTAGAAACCATGTTGGGACCCATTGAGGTCATTACTGTTGTTGAGTTATTTGCTTACATTGCAATTTCATACTCAATCATATTAATCATTTCATATCACATCTCAGTCTCTGTTGCTACATATTAGCACATCATATCATCATTTTTGGGTTAGTTTCATGGCATTGCGATCCCGAGAGACTGGAGAGATTGATGACTGAGTGAGGTCGAGGGCCTTATTGTGAGGTTGTTGATACTATGACACGTGAGTTGTTTGTGCAGATCCAGATATTGATACTATAGCACGTGAGTTGTCCGTACGGTTTATAGCGCTTCGGCTGAAGGAGCCCCTCCGAAGTCTGCACACACCCCTAGTGAACGTAGTTGGTTTATATTGAGGGGTGGATCTTCCCTGTACATGGATCTTGTTCGAATCTTTTATGCCTGGGATGGATCTTCCCCACGGGCTGGATTGGCCTTACCCAATACTAAGTGACTGATGGTCAGTTGATGTATATATTCCGGGATGGATCTTCCCTAGGCTGGATTGGCCATATATGGTGCTGAGGGATTGAGCATAATGAGTGGAAAGTGTGAGACATTGAGATTGAGTACTCTGAGAGTGTGAGTACATGAGTTTATCTATGAGATACATTGCATTTGACATGCACACTTGACATACAGGCATAAAGATGCATTTTTCCTCGTGCTGTACGACATTGCGTCATTCATGATTTCACCTGCATAGTGACATGTAGACATATAGATGTACTTTCTTCATGCGGCCTGAAAAATGAAATATCTTAAATATTGTTGAAAAGTTTTGAGAAAAATCAAGGTTTTACAAACCTACTCATATTTTGGCGATTTCGGCAAAGAATTTGAGTTTCACTGTATACTTAAAAAGAAGCATATATTTTTCGGAATGTTACGAGCTGGGCATTTATTTATTGAGTTATTTCTTGCGCCATCTTTACCATATTGTTATAAACTATTGCTGGTTATTGGAGTTGGACTCTGGCCCTTGTACCAGCTCTTCACTACTTTCAACCTAAGGTTAGATTTGTTATATATTGAGTACATGAGGTCGGTTTTACTCATACTATACTTCTGCATCTTGCGTGTAGATGTTAGATGTTGAGGTTATTGTGATCGACGGGAGTTGGATTCGAAGACGTACCTGCGTTTTGGTTGCAGCTACTTCTTGTTCATCCATTTTGTATTTATCAGCTTTTGTATCGTTAACCAGCTTCACCGTTTCCAGCACCTTTTTCTTTGGCCACTTTTTTTCCCCTTTCTTCTACTTCCTTGTCTTCCATCAACCTTCTATGCTCCAGCACTTTACAATTTATCAGTGTATGCACAGTTTCTTGCAGTGCTTGCAATACTTGGGGACATTCTCATACTCTAGTTTCTACACAAATCCCTTCAAAGGGGAGTCATCATTTTCATCTCTACCCAAACGCTATTAAGCAATGGTTTGAGCATGTCTACTTCAACTCACACCTTGGCCATACTTGGTCGAGTTTTCCCTTTAGTGGACACATCCATCTCTAATGGTGTACCTACTTCACTTGTAATTTGACGCAGGTAGTGCCAGGTATGCAGGTGAAATGGTAAACTAGGTGAAGAACGCATATAGAACCAATAGGTAAATCTTCCTCCGGTTTGAAGCCTTGACTCCATTTCTGGAGCCACATTTGCTGCTAATGAATTTTTATTACTCTTTTGAACCAAACCGTGTTGAAGTCCTCATCATTTGTGAAGTATAGAAACACATTTTGTAATTTTTTTTTGGCAATAATCTGTGAATATTACATAAAAACCAAAAGCTTGTACATACTAAAGGCATCTAGTATACATTAATCAGTAATAATAGACCCC
>ML435045.1:8013-73784 GCA_005239525.1 Nicotiana knightiana | reverse complement strand
TACTTCAGGCCCGTCTTCTAGAATGCTAAAGTTTTGGGTGATTGCCTTTGCTACTTCAGCCCCGCATGCTGAAGTTATGCGCAAAAGCGCGTACAGATGCAATTTTTTTTACAAAGCGGGTATAAGTTAAAACGTGACATAAAAAGTGAGTACGGATGCAAAAGCCCCGTTGAACGGGTATATTGGAATTTCAAGTTGCAACAAATTGATTTTTTTTAAGTCTTTCAAATGAGATAACAATAGTTGGTATCACGTCGATTTGTGTTTACATTAGCTTTAAAGCATTGAAGTGTTTGGTTAAGAATTTAAAGCTTAGCTTTTGTCTTGAAAATAGTTATATATCATAGGTATATTATTGCTATGTTCGTTTGTATATACTAAACTACTAGGTTATACAATGGCTCATTATCTTCATGCATAATTGTTTCAAATTAATCCTACAAATAGTAGATAATTTTAAATGCGATTAAAATATTATTTCGATTATCAATATGTTTATTTGATATGGTTATAACCCATAAGTAGAAAATTAAGGGTGCATTTGTGTAACTAGAAAAAATAATAATAATAATTATAAGTGGCGAGATGCGTTAGGAACTAATTTAAGACTCATTGCAATAAGTAATAATAATTAAAAAAAGATACACAAATAAATGTCTTGAATCTATAAGAGACAAAACAATTAAAATACTCTAAAACACTAGAGAAATTTTAGATGTACTTTAAATATTAGCCCATATGTTCATACCCGAACCTTGCGTTGATATTCTTAAATAATAAAAGGATCATGTGCGCATTCCGCGTCTCGATGCCTTTAGATTTAATATAATTATGTTATAACCATGTGTATATTTCATATCTTGGTTTACCATTTAACTTCAAAGAAGAATACCTTGTGTGCGTACCGCACCTAGGTGAACACATAAAAAAATACTATAATTAATTAAGCGGTAATAAATAAGCAATAATCAATAAAATACAAGAATAGCTAAAAATTGATTTAAGCCTTACATTAGTCAATAAAGTGACCGTGTTAGAACCACGAGACTCGAGGGGTGTCTTACACCTTCCCCTCGGTCAACAGAATTCCTTACTCAGTCTTCTATTTTCATACCATGAATTAGGAGTCAAATCTTCCTTTTTGACAAAGGATTCAATAAAAGGTGACTTGGAACGCCAAAACTTAATTCCAAGTGGCGACTCTAAATAATAAATAATCCCTTTTCAAAACGTCACTTCAATTGAAAAAACTCTTCTAACTCAACCTCGTAATAGGGTTGCATGGAAAAATAGAGGTGTGACAATCATGTCTATATGAAATACATATAAAAACCAGTCTTAACGCTTAGGCATCATGCCTATAGCAAATAAGTGTAAAAAATTTGATACCATGTCATAGGAAATAATACTTATAACCAGTTTCAACACTTAGAAAGCATGGTTATAGGATCTAAAAAGATGAAATATGCCTGTTAAAATTAATCACTAGTTTATAAATTGTGGTATGATTAACGCTTAGATACCATGTCTATAAGATTCTGCCCGGTTATCACTTAGGCAAGCCTGTAGGATAATTAAGAATTATGAAGTTTAAAATCGTGATTTCTTGCTACTTGAAACGTGCCCAGATTCAGAGTAAGTGACAAAAATCAGTAGGCAAGCTGATAGGTACTCACTGCCTTGCTCTAATAAAACTGTTATATATTCTGTTTATGCTCATTTGGATATCCTGCCTATAGGTCTCTAAATCATTAATTGCTTGTTTGAATAGCGTGCATTTGTTTGTCTATTTTTGGAGGTTAACATGAGCCCCCTTAATTGCTCCTTATGTGAAGTCCTACTTGACTTTTGTTTGTCTCTTAGTTTTTCTCCTTTTAAGAAACATAGGTGAGTCTAGAACCACCTTAAATAGAGGTCCTAAAAACCTCCAGGGTCAAAGGTAAGAGACGAGTAGTGCATGCATAAGGTACGTATTAGATGCTATTAGAACGCTTATGTTATAATTGAAAAGGGGAGGGTAATTCGGTAGTAAAGGAGATGATGTCATGTGCGTTAATGCTACGCGTAACACCCTGTTGGCTCAAGAAATTGTATTGTTTTGAAGATTGACAAAGGAACTCAAAGATGAACTAGGTCCATCATTGGAGACATAGACACATGCAGAGTTAAGGCATGTAAGGTGCACATGCAGGAGATAAACGAAATCTGCGAAATAAAGAGATATCTCCTGATCGAAAAGATTGAAAAATAATAAGGAGAAGGACTCCTTATTCAGTAAGAACAAAATCAAAGATAAGGAAGGATTTGATGAGTTGAGATTGACTAGAACTCTTCCCCCAAGGAAGAGTAGCATTAGAACTCTAGAACATCTCTCGTCTACTAATCCTATATATTACAGATTGTTCTTACTTTCACAGGTATGCACAAAAGCAGAAGTTAAGCAAGACTTATCTAGAAGGTCTGTAATAGGTACTGTGTGTTTTCAAGTTATAGCTAACTTGGAGTCTGTTGCAAATAGCTAGAGGCTATTTTGCCACAAAGGGATTATAGGTAATCTTAGGTTTACAAAAGAGATTTTGTAAATGTTTTTTGTCTCACTGATTTAGTAAAAGAGTTTGGGAAAATCCTACTGGGAAGTAGGTCGTGCTTTTTCACCTTTGAGCCATGTGTTTTCCACGTAAAAATCTTTGTGTTATTTATTTTTTATATTTTCTATTCCGCAAACAGTAGAGGTTGGAACACATAGAAGAACCTGGTCCGTCTATAACTAGTGCACGCAAAAATCGGACACCACACAAATCACCCCCCTCTTGTATGGTATTGACGTTTAGAACATCATTAGGTATCAGAGTGGGTTATCCTTGAAGAGGCTAACACCTTAAGAAAAGATCAAGATGAGTGCACCACCTGGGAACTGGGAAGGACAATCAACTGCTAGGCCTCCACTCTTCAATGGCCAGTACTACTCCTGGTAGAAGAACAGGATAAGAGACCATATAATTGGAGAAGACTACGAACTAAGGGATATTGTTACTGATGGTCCTTTGGCCACCATGAAGACAAATGCTGAAGGAATAGATGTGCCAAAGACAAGAGCAGACTGCACTACTGAGGATTTGAGAAAGTGGGAGAAAAATGCCAAGGCCAAGAAGTGGCTTGTGTGTGGACTTGGTCAAGGAGTACATCAGAATTCAAAGTTGTACCACTGCCAAAGAAATTTGAGACACCTTGCAAGTGACCCATAAAGGAACTGCTCAAGTGAAGAGATCCAGAGGTACTCTACTATATTCTCAATATGAGAATTTTTTCTGTGAAGGAAAGAGAGACCATTCAAGAGATGTACACTAGGTTCACTACATTGACTAATGAACTAAAATCTCTTGGAAGGACTCTTCTTGAGGAAGACAAAGTTGAGAAGATTTTGATAAGGGTTTTGCCAATCTCTTGGGAGAGTAATATCACTACAATTCAGGAATCCAAGAACATTGCAACTCTCAAACTAGATGAGCTAATTGGAAATCTCACTGCCTATGAACTTAGAAGGCAGACAATGAAGATGGATGCTCCCAAGAAGGAAAGAAGTCTGGCACTAAGAATCACCGAGGGAGAAGAACTGGAGGAAGATGAAATGGCTATGATCACCAAGGACTTCAAAAATTATCTTATGAGAAGAAAAGGAACCTCAATAGGTGGAAATTACAAGAAGGAAAGGGCACCAGAAAAATCCACTAATGCGGGCTGCTACAAATGTGGGAAAAATGATCATAACATCAAGAACTGCCTTCAGTTGGAAGTTGAGTGGAAAAGGGAAAGTTCTGAACATAGGAACCGGAAGAAGGAACAGGTTCATCCCAAGAAGAACAAAATATCAACAAAGGCTATAGTTGCTGCTTCGGGAGAAAGTTTAGATGAAGATATAGATGAACAAGCACTCATGGCAATTGGTGAATCAGATGAGGTATCTCATGAGGAATCTGAGGTAAGTACATTTCATCTCAAAGACAAGATTAAGTTCCTATCCAAAGAGAAACTCTCTGAATTATTACTTGACTTTATTGATGAGTCTGAAGTAATTAATAAAGCAAAAGAAACTGATGTCTAAGGAGTGTGTAATGTTAAAAGCAAAGTGTAAAAACCTGGAACTCAGAGTAAGTGAGTCTGTGAGTGAAAATACTGCTCTGAAGAACCAGGTTCATCCACTTGAAACAAAAGTCCTAGAGTTAAAATCTGAAAATCTAAAACTGAAACTAGGAATCAGTAAAAAGATAACTGACAAGTCTCAACTCACCTTAGAATAAAGTATAGGAAAACTAAAAGATGAGTTGTATATGAAGGATGGACATATAAGAGTGATGAAGGAGGAACTTGGTAAGGTCAAGCATGAACTATACAGAACTTGTAAATGAAATAGATCCTCTAATGCTTTGACATGGCTAGATGAACATCATAGTAGCAATAGGAGAGGACTTGGCTTTGGGATTCAGCTGCCTAAATGGGATCCTAAAAGAAAATACCTCACCTTTCCTGAGAACAAAATTTGTACCCATTGTGGTAAGACTGGTCACTACAAAAGTGAATGCAATGCAAAAGAGCAGGCCGGTCAAAAAAATAAAAGTTTTGTTCGAGGGAAGAATTGGTTACCAAATTGGGCTAAAAAGAATTTAATTCATATTTTTGCTTATAGAAAGGGACCCAAACTAGTTTGTATTCCTAACACTAACTCTTGATTTTCTTTTGTAGGTTCAAGTGAAAGGAAGTAGCCAAATATGGTACATGGATAGTGGCTGCTCAAAACACATGACTGGTAACAAGGACCACTTCCTTTCACTTGAGGACCTCAAATGAGGAAATGGAAAGAAAGGTGAAATCATTGGGTTTGGTAAGGTAGGTAAGGTTAACACTCGTTCCATTGAGAATGTCTACCTAATATATGGCTTGAAATGTAACGACCGGACCAGTCATTTTGCTTCCTAGAACCCCGTGCCCCTGAATAAAACTTTTTGTACTTGCTTTTATTGATTTATGACTTACGGGGTTGGTTGGTTCGGGAATTGGAAGAGTTTGGGTTGGAATTGGAACACTTAGTTCCTTAAGGTTGGCCTTAAGGGCCAAGTTTGACTTCGATCAACATTTTTAGTAAACAACCTCGGAATCAAGGTTTGAAGGTTCCAATAGGTTCGGATGATGATTTCACACCTGGGCGTATGTTCGGAATGAGGGAGGGTGTTTCAACGCCAAATAGTGAAATATGATTCTTGAAGTTCAAAGATTGAGGTTTGGAATGTGTTTTGGTGTTATCGAGGTCCGAATGGAATTCCGAGACTGGGAATAGTTCCATAGTGTCATTTATCACTTGCTCGCAAAATTTGGTGTCATTTCGTGTAGTATAGGTATGCTTTGGCGTATCGGAAGTGAATCCAAGAACGTAAAGTTCTTAAGTTAAGTTAGTTGGTTTTGGGGTATGGTTCTTAGATTTAATGTTGTTTTGGGCGTTCCGTAGGTCAGACCGAGTCCAATTTAGGATTTAGAACTTGTTGGTGTATTCGAACGGGACCCGGGATGCCTTTCACACGCCGTGTGAGGCGAGTCCCAGCTCAAAGAGAGCTATTGGTGCATCAGATCTGGTGCGACCGCACCTGCGACTAGACAGTCGCAGGTGCGACCATCAAGGGGGTGCCTAGGATTCGTAAGTGCGGACCCTTCTTCGTAGAAGCGAAGCCGCAGGTGCGGGAATCCTTCCGCAAGTGCGGGAATCCTTCCGCAAGTGCGATCCAGGCCAGCCCTTCCTCTTTCCGCAGATGCAGACACTGGTCCGCAGATGCGGTCCACGCGCCGCAGGTGCGGAATGACTGAAGGCAGTGAGGTCGTTTTAAATCGGGAATTAGGCTCAATTGAGAGCATTTATCACACCTTGGGCGATATAGGAGCTCCCAAAAAAAGAGATTTCGACTTAGCACCTTAAGATAATGTATTTCCTACTTAATGTGAGTTTATTACTTAGTTTTTTGGGTAGATTAACACACAAAGATTAGTGAAAATTATGGGTTTTGGGTGAAACCTAGGCTTTTGAATAAAATGGGATTTAACCATGAAATTTGTTATGGAATCTAGTAAAAATCATATATTATTAATCCTTAGGTTATGGGTAACAACTTTCTTTAAGAATTTCCGAAATTCGAGCATGCGGGCCCGGGGGTGAATTTTAAGAATCTTACAAATTAGCTTGGGTAATCACTTAAATGGTAGAATTATGAACTTTCGAGCATAGATTGACTAGTTTATGTAATGTTTGGCTAGTTTCGAGTTGTTGGGCATCAAATTTAGAGGTTTGAGCGCATTCTTGAATCGGGAAGTAGGTTTGATACGAGGTAAGTCTCCTTTCTAACCTTGTAAGAGAGAATTGTCCCCATAGGTGAAATAAGTTATTATGTGCTACTATTTGTGGGGGCTACGTACGCACGAGGTGACGAGGGTCCGTGCGTAGCTACTATTGTACTTAAGTCCGGGTAGTCTAGGACCCGACAGCATGCTATACTTGGATTATTTGCAACTTTATCGATACTTTAAATTGCTTAAGTCACATCAAATTTGTAGATTAATGCTAAATAAGTGAGACTTCGTTTCCTTTTTATGAACCGTGATAAGGGAATTTACTTTTCTTCGGATAATTGTTTACTGATAAATTATGGATTGACTGTTTGAATGTGCGTATCTATGAGCACCTGTGTCGCATGTATGATTTGCGATCGGGGTAACTCTATTATTTGTAAATTTACCGTGTCGCACGTATGATTCGCGAGCGGGAAAATAGATGCATCTATGGTTCGCGCCGTTCGACCCTCCGATAATGCACATTTATTTTTCTGTTGGATCGGGCCGTACGTCCTCGGCATACTATGCACATGTTAATTGCTTGGTATTTTCTTGTGATTGCTAAAACGTTAAAAAGGGACCAAAAGAATAAATGAGTAATCGGTTTGATAAGAGTTGTCTCATAAATGTATCTGTGGATAGATTGTTATTCTTGTCCTTATTGATGTTCATCTTTGATATTCATGCTTAGCCTTATATATGGATAAATTGTTTTGGACCTAGTAAGTGTCAAGTCAACCTCTCGTCACTACTTCTTCGAGATTAGACTGGATACTTACTGGGTACATAATATTTATGTACTCATGCTACGCTTCTGTACTTAATTGTACAGGTTTTGAGGCGGGTTCATCTGGTTGTCAGCCTGGAGTACGTTCTTGACTCCTCGAGATTTAGGGATTCCACGGTGAGCTATTTTCCTTGATGTCGTTCAGCAGCATGCTGGAGTGTTTCCTTTTTCTTTTGTTATTCTGTATATATCCTCTCAGACATTAGGATAGATGTATTCTTTTTATTCCTTCTACTAGATGCCTGTATACTTGTGACACCAGTTCCTGGCACACACATTGGTAGACTATTCTTTTGGGCATGTATCTATTTAAAAACTTAACTTTTGGTCATTTCAGTTAAATTGCCTTAAATACTTAAAATTCTTTTTCTCATGCTCGCGACAAGAACTCAAGTATTTTTAATAAAAATTTGGTAAATTTAATGGGACACACTAGACTAATAAGGTTGGCTAGCCTAACATCGACGTTGGGCGCCATCGCGACCTAGATTCAAATTTAGGTCGTGACAACTTGGTATTAGAGCCCTAGGTTCACGTAGGTCTCACAAGTAACGGGCAAACCCAATAGAGTCTTGCGGATCGGTATGGAGACGTCTGTATCTATCTTCGGGAGGCTGTAGGGTGTTAGGAAATCTCTCTTTATTCGTATTCTGTCGTGCAGTTGATAGTATGCTAAATCTCACTCTTCTATTCTCTCACAGATGGTAAGGACGCGCACGACCGACGTTCTGGGCCCGGGAGGAGCTGCTCCCCCCATTGCTAGAGGCTGAGGTAGAGGCCGGGGGAGGGCACCTGTCTATGATAGGGGCCAAGGGCATCCTAGAGCTACCCAGTTGCACCACCAGAAGAGGACCCTACCATTGGGGAGCAGGGCGAGGTGCCCGTAGCAGATCCCGCCCCGATGGATTTCATGACAGCACCGGGATTTCAGTAGGTCATGGGTCGTATGATGTGGTTCATGGACACTATGACCCAGGATGGTTTATTTCCAGCGGACCCGGCCACATCTCAGGCGGGAGGGGCAGCACAGACCCCTACTACCGAGGCCTCAGGGCATGCAGCTGCGGTTTATCAGACTTCGGGTACTCTACCAGTGGGTGGGGCCCAGCCAGTTGCATCAGTAGCACCTGAGCCCCGACCGGTCGCGGACAGCGATCCGCAGAAGTTATTGGACAAATGGACTAGACTTCACCCTCCTGTCTTCGGGGGCGAGCGTCATGAGGATGCTCTAGATTTTATTGATAGGTGTAGGGACAGACTACACAACATAAGGATACTGGAGTCTCATGGGGTTAACTTCACCACTTTCCATCTAGAGGGAAGGGCCCGTAGATGGTGGCAGTCTTATGTTCTTGGCAGGCCAGCAGATTCTCCTCCCATTACCTGGGGGCATTTCACTCAGTTATTCCTGGACAAGTATATTCCACCCTCTAAGAGGGAAGAGCCGTGGTACCAGTTCGAGCAGCTTGAGCAGGGTCATATGTTAGTGACCGACTATGAGGAGGGGTTTTCTGAGTTGTCTCGTCACAACTTATGATACTTCCCACTGATGCAGAGAGAGTGCGAAGATTTATAGCAGGGTTTCAATCAGGTATTAGGGACAACATGGCCCGAGAGGTGGAGATGGGGACTTCTTATCAAGTAGTGGTGGAGATCGTCCGCTGGATTGAGGGTTATCGTCTGAGGGGTAGGGAGCAGGGGCAGCAGGATAAGCAAGCTCGGTTTCTAGATATTTCAGAGGTGCTTCGGTTCCGGGAAGAGGTCAGTTTGGGAGGGGCCAGCCCAGCAGGCCCCCATATTCATCACCATCACTATCTCCTCAAGGCGCTCCGATAAGGCCTTATTTCAGCGCCATGCCGGAGAGTTCTTATTGTCCACCGGCTATTCAGTGTTCCTCCAGCCGATATTCTGGTCATCAGGGTTCTTTCAGTGCCTATTTTAGTGTCATGCCAGAGAGTTCATACCGTTCCCCAGCCAGTTAGGGTTACTCCGGTGGGTATTCCGGCCACCAAGGCCAGTCTTAAGGGCAGCAGTCTATGGTGCCGATAGGTTGTTATGAGTGTGAAGGTCCATGTCACATAAAGAGGACTTGTCCCAGACTTCGAGGCAAGGCAGTGCAACAGGGCCATCAGCCTATGATTTGAGCACCAGCTGTCAGGCCACCTAGAGGTGGAGGACAAGTGGGTATGGGTCATCCAAGAGGCGGAGGCGAGACAGGGGGAGGTCAGCCAACTTCTATTCAGTCGGGTGGGGGCCAGTATGCCGGTGCTCCAGTCAGATTCTATGTTTTTCCGGCCAAACCAGATGCATTGGCCTCAGACGCCGTTATCACAAGTATTATCTCCCTCTGCAGTAGGGAGGCTTCAGTATTATTTGATCAAGGGTCTACCTATTGATATGTATCATCTATGTTTGCTCATTTACTAGGTGTTCCTTGTGTGTCTTTGGGTACTCTTGTTTATGTGTCCACTCTTGTGGGCAATTCAGTGGTTATAGACCCGATCTATCGATCCTTTGAGGTCACATTCTGTGGGTTTGAGACTAGAGCGGACCTCTTGCTGCTTGATATGACCGACTTTGAGGTCATCCCGGGCATGGACTGGTTATCTCCTTATCACCCTATCCTGGATTGCCATGCCAAGACTGTTACATTAGTCATGCCTGAGTTGCCTAGATTAGAGTGGAGAGGTTCCTCAGTTAGTGCAGCTAGTCAAGTTATCTCTTTTCTGAAGGCTCGGCATATGGTCGAGAAGGATTTTTGGCTTATCTCGCTTATGTACGGGACACCGTCACAGAGTCTCCGACGATTGATTCAGTGCAAGTAGTTTGTGATTCAACTGATGTGTTTCCTTCTGACCTCTCAGGCATGCCGCCAGAGCGTGATATCGATTTCTGTATTGACTTGGCCCCAAGCACCCAGCCTATATCCATTCCACCGTACCGTATGGCTCCGAAAGAATTGAAAGAATTGAAAGAACAACTTGAGGAGTTTCTAGGTAAGGGGTTTATCAGACATAGTGTATTGCCTTGGGGTGCTCCAGTGTTATTTGTGAAGAAGAAGGATGGGACTATGCGAATGTGTATTGACTACCGCCAGTTGAACAAAGTTACAATCAAGAACAAGTACCCGTTTCCATGCATCGATGATTTGTTTGACCAATTGCAGGGTGCTAGGGTGTTTTTTAAGATCGACCTGAGATCTGGGTATCATTAGCTGCGGATTCGGGACTCAGATGTTCCGAGGACTGCCTTCCGTAATAGATATGGCCATTACGAGTTCCTGGTGATGTCCTTTGGCTTGACTAATGCCCCAGCCACGTTCATGGATTTGATGAAGAGGGTGTTCAGGACTTATATCGATTCTTTTTTCATTGTCTTCATTGATGACATCTTGATCTACTCAAGTAGCCTGGGGGAGCACGAGCAGCATTTGAGAGTAGTGCTCCAGACCTTGTCGCAACAAAATTTGTATGCTAAGTTCTCCAAGTGTGAGTTTTGGTTAGATTCTATAGCATACTTGGGACATGTGGTGTCCGGAGAGGGTATCAAGGTGGATCCTAAGAAGATTGAAGCAGTTCAGAGTTGGCCACGTCCTACTTCAGCGACCGAGATCAGGAGTTTTCTGGGATTGGCAGGTTATTATCGTTGGTTTGTATAGGGTTTTTCATCCATTGCAGACCCTCTGACTAGATTGACCCAAAAAGGTTCCCCGTTCCGATGGTCTAACGAGTGCGAGGCGAGCTTTCAGAAGCTCAAGGCAACATTGACTACAACACCAGTTCTAGTGTTGCCTTCCGGTTCAGAGATGTATACAGTTTATTGCGATGCTTCACGCATTGGCTTAGGATGCATATTGATGCAAGAAGGACGAGTAATTGCATATGCTTCCCGTCAGTTGAAGATCCATGAGAAGAGCTACCACGTGCACGATTTGGAGTTGGCAGCGATTTTTTATGCTCTTAAAATTTGGAGGCATTACTTGTATGGAGTGTCTTGTGAGGTTTATACAGAACACCGCAGCTTGCAGCACCTGTTCAAGCAAAGGGACCTTAATTTGATATAGTGTAGGTGGCTTGAGTTACTGAAGGACTATGACATCATCATTCTTTATCATCCCAGCAAGGCGAATGTGGTTGCAGATGCCTTAAGCAGGAAGGCGGAGAGTATGGGTAGCTTGGCATTCATTTCAGCGGAGGAGAGGCCACTAGCTCTTGACATTCAGTCCTTGGCTAACAGACTTGTGAGGCTGGAACTTTCAGAGCCCAACCGAGTTCTTGCATGTGTTGTTGCTTAGTCTTTAGTATTGGGGTAGATCAAGGCTCGGCAGTTCGATGATCCACACTTGGCAGTTCTCAGAGAGACGGTACTACAGGGTGGTACCAAGGAGGTTTCTATAGGCGAGGATGGTGTCCTACTACTTCAGGGTCGCCTCTGTGTTCCTAATGTTGATGGCCTGAGGGAGAAGATTCTAGAGGAGGCACACAGTTCACGGTATTCTATTCATCCAGGTGCCACGAAGATGTATCGTTACCTAAGGCAGCACTACTGGTGGCGGCGGATGAATAAATACATAGTGGAGTATGTGGCTATATGTCTAAATTGCCAACAAGTTAAGTATGAGCACCAGAGGCCCGGAGGCCTACTCCAGCAGATGCCTATACATGAGTGAGAATGGGAGCACATCACTATAGACTTTGTAGTCGGGTTGCTGCGGACCCTGCAGAAGTTTGATGCGGTGTGGGTTATTGTTGATAGGTTGACCAAGTCAGCACACTTCGTTCCAGTGGCCAATACTTATACTTCAGAGAGGTTGGCTCAGATCTACATTCGGGAGATAGTCCGGTTGCACGTTGTGCCTGTATCCATCATATCAGATAGAGGTCCTCAATTCACCTCGCATTTCTAGAGAGCCGTACAGAGTGAGTTAGGCACCCGTGTAGAGCTCAGCACAACATTTCATCCACAGACCGACGGGCAGCCGGAGCGGACAGTCCAGATATTGGAGGACATGCTCAGGGCATGTGTGATTGACTTTGGAGGGCAGTGGGACCAGTTCTTTCCCTTAGTCGAGTTTGCGTACAACAACAGCTATCAGTCCAGCATTGAGATGGCCCCATTTGAGGCTCTATATGGTCGGCGATGTCGTTCTCCATCAGGTGGTTTGAGCCTAGCGAGGCTAAGCTATATGGAACTGACTTGGTAAAGGATGCCTTGGATAAGGTGAATCTGATTCAGGAGAGGCTTCGCACGACACAGTCCAAGCAGAAGAGTTACGCGGATCAGAAGGCACGTGATGTATCATTCATGGTCAGCGATAATGTTCTCTTGAAAGTCTCGCCGATGAAGGGTATTATGAGGTTCGGGAAGAAGGGCAAGTTGAGCCTAAGGTTTATAGGCCCATTCGAGATGTTGGGGTGAGTTGGGGAGGTTTCTTATGAGCTTGCTCTACCTCCCAGCTTATCAGGTGTTCACCCAGTTTTTCACGTATCTATGCTCTGGAGGTACAACGTCGACTTGTCTCATGTGTTAGACCTCAGTACCATTCAGCTAGACCAGAGGTTGGGCTACGAGGAGAAGCCCATTGCTATTATTGATAGGCAGGAGCGTCAGTTGAGGTCCAAGAGGCTTTCTGCCGTGAGGGTCCAGTGGAGGGGCCAACCAGTCGCGGAGGCGACTTGGGAGTCCGAGGAGGACATACGTAGCAGATATCCTCACTTATTCAGCACTTCAGGTATGATTCTAGACCTGTTCGAGGACGAACGTTTGTTTAAGAGGTGGAGAATGTAACGACCCAACCAGTCGTTTTGCTTTCTAGAACCCCGTACCGCTGAATAAGACTTCATGTACTTGCTTTTATTAATTTATGACTTACGGGATTAGTTGGTTCGGGAATTGGAAGAGTTTGGGTTGGAATTGGAACACTTAATTCCTTAAGGTTGGCCTTAAAGTCCAAGTTTGACTTTGGTCAACATTTTTAGTAAACGACCTCGGAATAGGGGTTTGAAGGTTCCTATAGGTTCGCATGATGATTTCGGACTTGGGCGTATGTTCGGAACGGGTTTTGGATGAACCGGGGGCGTTTCGGCCCCAAATAGTGAAATATGATTCTTGAAGTTCAAAGATTGAGGTTTGGAATGCGTTTTGGTGTCATCGAGGTCCGAACGGAATTTCGAGTCTGGGAATAGTTCCGTAGTGTCATTTATGACTTGCTCACAAAATTTTGTGTCATTCTGTGTATTATAGGTACGTTTTGGCGTATTGGAAATGAATCCAAGAACTTAAAGTTATTAAGTTAAGTTATGTTGGTTTTGGGGTACGATTCTTAGATTTAATGTTGTTTCGGGCATTCCGTAGGTACGAGTGAGTCCGTTTTATGATTTAGAACTTTTTGGTGTATTCGAGCGGGGCTCCAGGGGGCCCCGAATGCCTTTCAGACGTCGCGTGAGGCGAGTCCCAGCTCAAAGAGAAATGCTGGTCCGACCGCACCTGCGACTGGACAGCCACAGGTGCGAGACCGCAGGTGCGGTCGAAGCCTCCTAGTTGCGGCCATCAAGGGGGGTACCCAGGATCCGCAGGTGCGGACCCTTCCTCGCAGAAGCGGATCCGTAGGTGTGGGAATCCTTTCGCAGGTGCGATCCAGGACAGCCCCTCCTCTTTCCGAAGATGTGGACACCGGTTCGTAGATGCGGTCCATACGCCGCAGATGCGGAATGACTAAAGGCAGTGAGGTAGTTTTAAATCGGGACTTAGGCTCATTTGAGAGAATTTATCACACCTTGCGCGATTTAGGAGCTCCCAAAAATAGAGATTTCGACTTAGCACCTTGAGGTAATGTATTTCCTACTTAGTGTGAGTTTATTACTTAGTTTTTTGGGTAGATTAACACAAAAAGATTAGTGAAAATTATGGGTTTAGGGTGAAACCTAGGGTTTTGAATAAAATGGGATTTAATCACGAAATTTGTTATGGAATCTAGTAAAAATCATATATTATTATTCCTTAGGTTGTGGGTAACAACTTTCTTTAAGAATTTCCGAAATCCGAGCATGTGGGCCTGAGGGTGAATTTTAAGAATCTTACAAATTAGCTGGGGTAATCACTTAAATGGTAGAATTATGAACTTTCAAGCATATATTGACTAGTTTATTAATGTTTGGCTAGATTAGGGTTGTTGGGCGTCAAATTTGGAGGTTTGAGCGCTTTCTTGAATCGGGAAGTAGGCTTGATACGAGGAAAGTCTTCTTTCTAATCTTGTAAGAGGTAATTGTCCCCATATGTGAAATAGTTATTATGTGATACTATTTGTGGGGGCTACGTACACACGAGGTGATGAGGGTCCGTGCGTAGCTACTATTGTACTTAAGTCCGGGTAGTCTAGGACCCGAAAGCATGCTATACTTGGATTATTTGCAACTTTATCGATACTTTAAATTGCTTAAGTCACATCAAACTTGTAGATTAATGCTAAATAAGTGAGACTTTGCTTCCTTTTTATGGACCGTGATAAGGGAATTTACTTTTCTTCGGATAAGTGTTTACTGATAAATTATGGATTAACTATTTGAATGTGCGTATCTATGAGCATCTGCGTCACATGTATGATTCGCGAGTAGGGTAACTCTATTATTTGTAAATTTACCACGTCGCACGTATGATTCGCTAGCGGGAAAATAGATGCATCTATGGTTCGCGCAGTTCGACCCTCTGACAGTGCACATTTATTTTTCTGTTGGNCACGAGGTGACGAGGGTCCGTGCGTAGCTACTATTGTACTTAAGTCCGGGTAGTCTAGGACCCGAAAGCATGCTATACTTGGATTATTTGCAACTTTATCGATACTTTAAATTGCTTAAGTCACATCAAACTTGTAGATTAATGCTAAATAAGTGAGACTTTGCTTCCTTTTTATGGACCGTGATAAGGGAATTTACTTTTCTTCGGATAAGTGTTTACTGATAAATTATGGATTAACTATTTGAATGTGCGTATCTATGAGCATCTGCGTCACATGTATGATTCGCGAGTAGGGTAACTCTATTATTTGTAAATTTACCACGTCGCACGTATGATTCGCTAGCGGGAAAATAGATGCATCTATGGTTCGCGCAGTTCGACCCTCTGACAGTGCACATTTATTTTTCTGTTGGATCGGTCCGTACGTCCTCGGCATACTATGCACATGTTAATTGCTTGGTATTTTCTTGTGATTGCTAAAATGTTAAAAAGGGCCCAAAAGAATAAATGAGTAATCAGTTTGATAGGAGTTGTCACATAAATGTATCTGTGGATAGATTGTTATTCTTGTCCTTATTGATGTTCATCTTTGATATTCATGATTAGCCTTATATTTGGATAAATTGTTTTGGACCTAGTAAGTGTCAAGTCAACCTCTCTTCACTACTTCGTCGAGATTAGACTGGATACTTACTTGGTACATAATGTTTATGTACTCATGCTATGCCTCTGTACTTAATTGTACAGGTTCTGAGGCGGGTTCATCTGGTTGTCAGCCTGGAGTACGTTCTTAACTCCTCGAGATGTAGGGATTCCACGGTGAGTTGTTTTCCTTGATGTCGTTCAGCAGCATGCTGGAGTCTTTCCTTTTTCTTTTGTTATTCTGTCTATATCCTCTCAGACAGTAGGATAGATGTATTCTTTTGATTCCTTCTACTAGATGCATGTATACTTGTGACACCAGTTCCTGGCACACACATTGGTAGACTATTCTTTTGGGCATGTATCTATTTAAAAACTTAACTTTTGGTCATTTCAGTTAAATTGTCTTAAATGCTTCAAATTCTTTTTCTCATGCTCGCGACAAGAACTCAAGTATTTTTAATAAAAATTTGGTAAAATTTAATGGTACACACTAGACTAATAAGGTTGGCTAGCCTAACATCGACGTTGGGCGCCTTCGCGACCTAGATTCGGATTTGGGTCGTGACACTAAATATAGCCTAATCAGTGTGTGACAACTGTGTGATAGAGGTAACTTGGTAGCATTGACCTCTACAAAATGTTTTGTTATAAATCTTATCACTGACAAGATTGTTTTGCAGGGAAAAACTGTAAACAATATATACATCATAGATCTGGCCACACTTTCACAAAATGAATTAACATGCTTAAGTGTGCTGGACAGTGATACCCTCATTTGGCATAAGAGACTTGGACATGCAAGTCTGAGTCAACTTAACAAACTAGTCTCCAAGGACTTCGTGATAGATCTGCCTAACATTAAGTTCAAGGAAGACAAAGTCTGTGAGGCTTGTGCAAGGGGGAAGTAGGTAAGATCCTCTTTCAAAAGCAAGAAAGTGGTAAGTACAACCAGATCGATGGAACTGGTCCATATAGATCTTTGTGGTCCTATGAGAACCTTAAGCAGAGGTGGTACGAGATATGTGATGGTGCTTGTTGATGACTATTCTAGATTTACCTGGACATTGTTTCTAACATCTAAAGATAAGGCATTCGACATGTTTACTTCCTTTGTTAGAAAATTTCAAAAACAATTAGGAAAGCAACTTACATCAATTAGGTCTGATCATGGCACTGAATTTGAAAATGCTAAATTTGCTGAATTTTTTGATGAGCATGGCATATATCACAACTTTTCTGCCCCTATAACTCCACAACAAAATGGAGTGGTTGAAATAAAGAATAGGACACTTGAATATATTACTAGGACTATGCTTCTTTCTAGTAAACTACCTCATAGCTTCTGGGCAGAAACTATTAATACTGCATGTTATATCATAAATAGGTGCATGACTAGACCACTTGTAGAGAAGACTCCCTATGAGTTACTTAAAGGGAGAAATCCCAATATATCCCACCTTAGGGCTTTTGGTTGCAAGTGCTTTGTGCACAACAATGGTAAAGACTCCCTAGGTAAGTTTGATCCCAGAAGTGATGAGGGAGTATTCTTCACATAGTAAGGCTTATAAAGTCTATAACAAAAGAACTATGTGTGTTGAAGAAAGTGTACATGCAGTTTTTGATGAAATTAACATTCTTTATGAGAGACAGGAATAAAAGGATGAAGAAATTGGGCTGGTGAGAAACTCAGTCCAAACTGGAGCAACACTGGAGGAAGGAACAGGTGATGGAATAGGTTCATCCCTCCCTGGAAACATGACATGGGGAACTGAACAAATTAATTTCCAAACCTCATTGGAACCTGTACCTGATCCTGTTCCACAACAACAAGGCACTGAAGGAACTTCAAGGAGTAACCAGTTGGTTGTGAAACCATGCCGATATCAAAGTTCTCACCCTATTGAGAACATTATCACTGATCCAACCTCTGGAATCAAAACCAGATCCTTTTTGAAGAATATGTGTGCTTTTGATGCTTTCCTATCTCTTATTGAACCTAAAAATGTTGTTGAGGCTTTGCAGGATGCAGACTGGGAGAATGAAATGAAAGATGAACTCAACCAATTTGAAAGAAGTCAAGTTTGGCATCTGGTACCAAGACCCTTGGATAAATCAGTAATTGGCACAAAATGGGTCTTTAGAAACAAACTTGATGAAAATGGAACGGTTACAAGAAACAAGGCAAGATTGGTGGTTCAAGGATACAGTCAGGAGGAAGGCATAGACTATGATGAAACCTTTGCTCCAGTGGCAAGGCTGGAGGCAATAAGACTCCTCATAAACTTTGCTTCTTACATAGAATTCACCCTTCACCATATGGATGTCAAGAGTGCCTTCCTAAATGGCTATCTAAAGGAAGAAGTGTTTTGCAAGCAACCTCCGGGGTTTGAGAACAAGGAGAATCCTGATCATGTATATAAACTCGACAAAGCACTGTATGGACTCAAGCAAGCCCCCAGAGCATGGTATGAAAGGTTATCAAAATTCTTGCTTGAGCATGACTACAAGAGAGGTAAAATTGATAGTACTTTATTTTTAAGGGAAAAGGGTAAATATCTTTTGGCAGTTCAGATATATGTAGATGACATAATCTTTGGAACAACCACTGAAAAGCTAAGTAAAGAATTTGCTAAACTAATGGGAAATGAATTTGAAATTAGCATGATGGGTGAGCTTAATTTATTTCTAGGCTTACAAATTAAACAAAAATCAAATGGAACAATGATCCATCAGCAAAAGTATGTGATAGAGTTGCTTAAAAGGTTTAAAATGGAAGATTCCAAAGAAATCGACACTCATATTGCAACAGCCACAAAACTAGATGTAGATGAACTTGGTTCATCTGTTGATCAAAAGTTGTATAGGGGAATGATTAGTTCAATGTTGTATCTCACTGCTAGTAGACCTGACATTATTTTCAGTGCAGGACTTTGTGCAAAATTTCAGGCTAATCCAAAAAAATCCACCTAACTGCAGTGAAGAGAATCTGGAGATAGTTAAAAGGCACCACTGATCTATGTCTTTGGTATCCAAAAGGTAGTAACTTTAATCTTGTGGGATATGTTGATGCTGATTATGCAAGTTTTCTAGTGGATAGAAAGAGCACCTCATGTATGACACATTTTCTGGGCTCATGTCTTGTGTCTTGGGCCACTAAAAAGCAGAATTTTGTAGCTCTATCTACTGTTGAGGCTTAGTATGTGGCTGCAGCTTCATGTTGTTCTCAATTATTGTGGATTAAACAACAACTGCTAGATTTTGGAATCGATGTTGGATGCATCCCTATATTTTATGATAATACCAGTGCTATAATTATGACAAATAACCTCGTTCATCATAAAATGACTAAGCACATAGATGTTAGACATCATTTTGTAAGGGATAATTATTAGAAAGGATTGATCTCTATTGAATTTTGTGCTACTGATAAACAGATTGCTGACATCTTTACAAAAGCACTAAGTAGAGAGCATTTTGAAAGGAACAAGTTAGAGTTAGGTATGATTAAGATCACCCAATTGAATCAGTTCGTAATGTACATGAAAAAAATTGGCTAGAAATTCTGAAATTTGTGTAAATAATCAGATTAATCGTTGCTCAGTCTCATGCTGTAAATAGCATACTCTTTTGCCATGTTTTGAAATTACTCATTGGTTATTAGTGATGTTTTTCCTATTGTTGAAAGTTGAGGCTTGATCAAGAGGTCCCTTACATGATAAACCTGGTTCATCAGTGCTCGTTCATCTGAAAGGCGAGGTATCTGTTATCTACCATATACATTTTGAAATAGTAATAGTTATTCATGAGCAGAACTCTACCTAAAACTAGATATTTTCAAAATCTAGTCTTTATCCTAATTTTGAACCAGTTCTGTCACTTCTTAGAATCCCATCAAATTAAAAGCCTAGAAAATAGAGGAGTTGTAACTGTCATCTCTACCTGACACTTACAGAATTGATTTGACTTCTTTTTGACCCAAAATACTCCCGTTATATATTAATTATCAATCACATTTAGAACCCCATAATCATCACTTCTCTAACTCATCATTCACTAAGACATAACCGTCGAAACCCTTTCATCTCTCTGCTCCAAAACCTTGATTTTAATCCTCCTTTCTTCTTCAACTCAAAATCTTCTTCTTCCATCTTAAATCAAAAATGACAAATCCTTCGGACAACCCTGGTTCTCCACCACCTGTTACTCCATCTTCGACCTCTTCCACACCTCCACCGCCAAGTCCTACTCTGTCTCAACCTAGTTCCATTATTCCTCAACCTAGCCCTAGTCCAGAACCCAGAAAAGACGGGTTAAATTGCTCGCCAGAAAAATAGTGGCTACAGGTTCTCTCGCCAGAAAATTGAATGCCAAGTTACAAGCCAGTCAGGTTCAAGAATCAGACAGTTTCAGTGATTCATTTTAATCAGCTACTGAGGAAGCAGCAGGATCATCTTATTCTGAACAGGTATCATTTGTACCAAATATCACTTCTGAGAATGTGTCTGAAATAGCGGAGAACTTACAAAATAGGTTTGTGTTGGTTGGGTCTGTGAAAAATGTGGAGTTGCCAGAATTAAGACGAAGAGGTGGTAAAAATAAAATTGGGAAAGAAATAGAGAGAGAGAGAGAGAGAGAGAGGGGGAAGTCGGAGTGAAGCAAGGGTAACAGGGGAACAAACTACTAGATTGTCTATTTGTGGTACTGAAACAGTAGTAATAGAAGAGGGAGCCAAGAAGTCAGGGGGGAATGAATCAAGAGAAGCGGCTGAGGGATTAGTAAATCTAGGAAAATTTACAAATGAACCTGGTTCATCCATTGAGGAGACCTTGGTAGATCTTATGAAGAAGTTAGGAGAGAGTTATAAACTAAAGAAGAAAAGAACTCCAAAGGCTAAGGAGTCTGAAACTGCAGGAGTAAGTAAGAAGAGAAAAGTCACTCCATCTGCTGTTCTGAAACTCCTCTTCATAGAGGAAGAACCACAAGAAGTGCACTTAGGCAGAGTGAGGGGGAGTTACAAAAGGCTTTGAAGGAAAGTAAGAGAAAGAGAGTTGAGAAGGGAAATGAGAAAATTGTTGAGCCTGTAGATGCTGTTGAGATTTAGGAGATGGACCTGGTCCAACAAGATGATCAAAAGGCAGAAGTTGAGGTTCAGACCCCCAAACCAAAGAAAGCCAAGACTTCTTCAAAGAAGTCTGCGTCTGCGTCTGCTGCACCCTCAACTTTAGCCAAGAGAACCAGGTTTATAGTAAAGTAAAAGAAAGTTCAAATTGATGAAGAGGAGGATTGGAGTGCTGAAGAAGAAGATGAGTCTTCTGGAGAGCAGGACAATTTGATTAAGTTTGGGAAGCGCACAATTTTGAAGGGGAGATTGCTGAAAGATTTGGAGGAATATGGCATGGTCTATCTGATGGATAAGCTGGAGGTGCATGGCTGGAAGGACATGGTTCTTCATCTGGATGGGAGGCTGGCCAGAAGTGACATAGTCGAGTTCATGGCCAATGCTGTAATCAAGGACGACAGGGTCTCTAGCCAAGTGAAGGGGACCAAAATTTCATTTGATGCCATAGAATTGGAAGAAGTGTTTGGGATCCCGTCTAAAGGATATGATGATTACACCAGGCAGAGATGGCCCAGCTTATATGCTCTTCCTACTACTCTGCAAATCACCAGAAGGTTCTACGACAATGAAGAGGGGGTTGAACCAAGAGTTGTCTAGAAAAGTGAGATGAAGCCCCCTCACAAGGTGGTGTTTGAGTTCATTAACAAGTGTGTACTGCCAAGGTAGGAGAGAAGGCACATAGCCAACTACATGGATTTAGTTCTCATGGAGTTCCTGGACAATGGAAAGAAGATCAATTGGCCTTACTTCATCATTCAGCTCTTGGACATGGTGGTAAACGGTTCCAAGGCTCATGTCGTTCCTTATGGCTTCATCCTCACAACTGTACTTGCTCAAAACAAGGTGCCTCTGAAGAAGGTAGAGATGGCCACAGTCAAGGATTACTTTGGAAAAAATACTCTTCTGGCCTGTGAGTATGTTGTCAATGTTCCTGACAATGAACCTGGTTCATCCAGTAAGACACCGGTGAACAGCAAAGTCAGAGCACTTGTGCAGGAGGGTGGGGCTAAGGATGCAGAAATACTTAGGCTGAAGAATCGTCTGGCTGAGGTTGAACATGAGAGGGATGCTCTCAGAACTGAGCTTTCCAAAGAAAAGGAGAAGAATGAGGGGATTCTTAAGGATATGATATCCCTTCTCCAAGCTAAAACCCCAGCCTCCACCCATTCCCAGCCTTAGTAGTCCAGCCAGTCTTCAACTTTCAGTGACCCAGATTAGGAATTTTTCTTGTTTCGTTTGCTCATGATGTTAACTGTTTTTACTTCTTCTTGTTGATTGTGGTTGAACAATGCTTCTATCAATGAATTTTTCTTCTTTTGCTCTTAATCTTGTTTCATTTTCTTTGATAGATTGCATTTTTGGTTTACTATTGATGATTAATCAATGATTGCACTTGCAGTTGCCCTAGTGGCCATGAGTAATTCTTAAATATCTGGGACTTTCTTAAATTTGCAAATTTTAGATGATTCCAAAAGGGGGGGAAATGGTTATGTGCTATTCTGAACATGTGATATTTATAACCTAATGAACCTGGTTCTTTTATAATAAATGCTCAATACTCCAAGAATGTGTTAATGTTGGATTAAGTTGGTTACAGGCCTAAGCACAGAGTTTGTCATCATCAAAAAGGGCGAATTTGTTGGCCTAATAAATTGAATGGTTTTGAAGATTGACAAAGGAACTCAAAGATGAACCAGATCCATCACTGGAGACATAGACACATGCAGAGTTAAGGCATGTAAGGTGCACATGTAGGAGATAAACGAAATCTGGGAAATAAAGAGATATCTCTTGATAAAAAATAATGCAAAATAATAAGGAGAAGGACTCCTTATTCAGTAAGAACAGAATCATAGATAAGGAAGGATTCAAGGAATTGAGATTAACTAGAACTCTTCCACCAAGGAAGAGTACCATTAGCACTCTAGAACTTCTCTCGTCTACTAATCCTATATATTGCAGATTGTTCTTAGTTTCACAGGTACGCACAAAAGCAGAAGTTAAGCAAGAATTGAGAGCAAAATTAGCAAGGCAATTTTGCAAGCAGTTCGTGCGAGAGTTAAGTGTGCGACTCTGAAGCTACTTGAACCAAATAGAAGAACCAGTTCCAACTGTTGCCTTTTAGTCTAGTTACTTGTAGTAGTTGATTTTAACTTGTACCATTCAACTTTATCTAGAAGCGTCTGTAATAGGTACTGTGTGTTTTCAAGTTATAGCTAACTTGGAGTATGTCGCAAATAGCTAGAGGCTAGTTTGCCACAAAGGGATTATAGGTAATCCTAGGTTTACAAAAGAGTTTTTGTAAATGTTGTTTGACTCGCTGATTTAGTAAAAGAGTTTGGGAAAATCCTACTAGGAGATAGGTCGTGGTTTTTCACCTTTGAGCCAGGTGTTTTCCACGTAAAAATCTCTGTGTTCTTCATTTTCCGTATTTATTATTCCGCAAACAGTAGAGGTTGGAACACATAGAAGAACCTGGTCTGTCTATAACTAGTGCACGCGAAAATCGGACACCACACAAATCAACCTCCCCCCGCCTTGTATGGTATTGAGAATTAGAACATCATACCCTAATTTGGGGAAGGTTACCGAGTATTGCATAGAAATAATCCTATAGGCTAATAAACTTAGGACCCCTTTATTCCCGTTTTAAAGTAATCTCTATTTGTTTTTTTAAAAGCGTTTTATTTTCCCTTTAAAGACGAATTCGCTTAAATTGAGTTTTGCCGGGACCCACCGTTGCTCGATGGGTTCCTAACACCTCCCCCTCAAGGTAATTTTGAGCCCTTACCCAATCCCTGGTGATGTAAATCGGTTTATGAGTTATTTGCTTTAGGTTCCCTAACGCACCTTAATCCGTTAGGAGGCAATTCTTCAAATCCCATACCCTGTCATAAAAGGAAATGAGTTGTCCCAAAATGTCGAAACCCGGACTCCGTGAGGGAAAAGGGGGCATGATAGCATGACCACTCTGCTGGGGATAATTAGGCTCTTACCATGAAAAACTTGCTTTTGTAAATTAGCCTTAAGCATGCTTTATTCTGTTAATACGTGCGGGCCCTTTCCCTTTTCCCTTTATCTTGATTTAATTGCCTATTTTTTTAAGAATTTATGATTTCCTTTACTGCAGAAGCAGACTTGTTTCCTTGTTTTTCTTTCTTAAATGTCTTTCAATTATTAAAGACCGCATTTATCATTTTTAATGTGCGAATACGTGACAACGTGCTATTTACTGCTGCATAAATCATGCTCAACATCATACTTCACTCGTGCGTAATCAATACTATAGCAATGCTTGATGAGTGTTTTTGCCCTTCCTATATATCACCCTTTAAATTCGGAAAGGCTTATTTGTGGTAAAACTAGTCGATCAGCGGTGCAGTCTATAGTTTCGTGCCTTTCCCCCTCAAGTTGTCCGCTTGAGGGTACTAGTCTAGACCCCCATAGCAACCATACTCCGATTAATTGTACATGCATCATGTTCAAACCTAGTCGGGTTAATATGTTGTCCACAGAATAACCCTTTAAGACAAGCCTTGTCCAAAGTCCACTTGGATTTCTATAATCCCAACGGACGCAACCACGATTTTGTGCATTAATTTTGGAGAAATAAGTGCCAATATGCTAATTATTGATGTATAAATAGTCGAATTAGGAGGGGGAAAGGTCCTAACCTTATTTTTTTTCCAGAAAATGAGGCACGAAGTCCCCAGGTTCGGCATGGTCTGTAGTATACCACCACTTCTACTAGATTGGTGGGAAGATATTTCCTCAAGTGAGAAAAAACATGTGAAGAAGGTCCTGGGAAATTTGCATTATCTATTGGACATCCAACCAAATAATATGTTGATTGAAGCTGCAACCATGTTCTGGGATAGTGAAAGATCAGTGTTTCGCTTTGGGAACATAGAAATGACCCCACTCCTGGAAGAAATAGGGGGATTCGCTGGGCTACCCTGGGATAGTCCTGGTTTATTGGTGCTGAAAAATTGCACCGCTAAGGGATTTCTGAAGATGATGGGTCTAAAAAAGAACGACGATTTGGAGTGATTAAAGAAGTATTATGTACCCTTTGACTACCTATATGAAAGATACTGTCATAGAAAGTCCTGCCGTATTTTCCACGATGAGTTCTCTATCACTTCCTTGGGTCATATTCACCGCAGGGTTTTTGTGTTTATTGTCTGCTTCCTGGGCATTATGGTGTTCCCAATGCAAGGGGACATAATTCACACCAGACTGGCTATGGTAGCCAATACTTTAATGGAGGGAATTGAGGGGAAAACATACATTATTGTCCCTATGATCATAGCTGACATGTACCGGGCTTTGGACCGTTGTCAGAAGGGGTTCAAACATTTCGAAGGTTGCAATTTGCTGCTACAACTTTGGTTATTGGAGCAACTCCAAAAGGGTCAATATCGTCAAGAGTTTCCACGAAGGGCGTGGAATGATCACATAGCCTTACATCACCCTAAGAGAATGACTTACATCCCGGACATGTTTGCTCTACCAGAAAGTGCTACAGAGTTGGTGCAGTGTTTTGACAATTTGACTGAGGATCAGGTCCAATTGATGTTTCAAAGGTTCCCCACTGACGAGTTCATTATCAGTTCTAGGGACGCTACGCACTTGGTGTTGATCGGGTTAAGGGGAATATAACCTTATGTTCCCATCAGGGTTTTGAGACAAGCAGGCAGGAAGCAGATCATACCACGGGTTGCAAAAATAAGTCGTTACCTGGTAAATTTTCAGGATGACGACATCCCCTACAAGTGTCAAGATCAGGATATGTGGCACTCAAAGATTATTGTAAAAAATGACACCATCGAGCCAGACAGATATCACGCAGGACATGTACACTTTTACCTAGCATGGCTGGAGGACAGCCTAGCAGGGACAGTTGAGCCAGGATTGGTCGGGGAAACAAGGTCATAGACGAAGATGCTGAAGCCCAAGTGAAATACAAAAAATTACGCAAAAGGATTCGTGACTCCGAGGCCGAGCATCTGGAGATACATGAGACAGACAAGAGATTAATCAATGAATTGAGGGAATTGGCTATCACGTCTAAAAAAGGTGGAATATCTGGAGCAGGGTCTGATGGAGTTGGAGGAAAAGACGATAAAGAGAGTCACCGACTGCTAGAATGTGGAAGGAAGCGAAGGAGCGCATCTAGCAAGGGTATACCTGTTATTGGTCATGCGCGAATTGGGGAACCTGATCGATGAAGCTAGGAAGATCAAGCCTGAGGAAGGTCTTTTATTTATCTATGTCAATACCACACAATAAGGGGGGTGATTTGTGTGGTGACCAATTTTCGCATGCAGTAGTTATAGAAGGATCAGGTTCTTCTATATGTTCCAACTTCTACAGTTTGCAGAAAATAAAGGAACACAACAATTTTACGTGGAAAACACCTGGCTCAAAAGGTGAAAAAACCACGACCTACTTCCCAGTAGGATTTTCCCAAACTCTTCACTAAATCAATGAGCCAAACAACATTTACAAAATAAACTCTTTTGTAAACCTAAGGACTAACTCTAATCCCCTTGTGGCAAACTAGCCTCTAGCTATTTGCGACAACCTTCAAGTTAACTCTAACTTGAATACTCAGTACCTATTACAGATGCTTCTAGATAAAGCTGAAAGATACACTTTGTAATCACCTACTACAAATAAACTAAATTAAAAGACAATAGATGGAACTGGTTCTTCTAGCTGGTTCAAGTGGCTTCAGAATTGCACAGGAAATTCTCACGCGAACTGCTTACAAAACTTCTTTGGTAATTTTGTTCTCAATTATTGTTTTGCTTCTATGTGTGTGTGCGTCTGTTCAATAAGAAAACTTGACAATATATAGGATCAGTTGAAAAGGAGATATACTAGAATTCGGATGCAACTCTTCCAATTCGGATGCAACTCTTCCTTGGTGTAAGAGTTCTAGTTGATCTCAACTCCCTAGATCCTCTTCTATCTTGATTATGTACTTACTGAATAAGGAGTCAATATCCCTATCAATTTGAAATCTTTTCGGTCAGGAGATATATCTTCATATCACTGATTGTGTTTATGGTATTCCCCACAATATTATATTACGATGACGTTACGCCTTGCAGTATTATATTACGATGATGTTGTGCCCCGCAATATTATATTACGATGATATTACACCTCGCAGTATTATATTACGATGATGTTACGCCTCGCATATTATATTACGATGATGTTATGCTCCGCAGTATTAAATTACAATGATGATACACCATGTAGTATTGTACGTTGGATTTGTCGTAAGATAATTGACATCAGTTCAAGGACAAGATTATTTGGAAATTATAAGTATTATGCTATTTCAAACAAGTGATGAGTAAATTCGTGGAGGTGAGAGGGTAACCAAATTAAAGGAAATAAATTTCGTCGAAGTTTGACATTTTGGGATAAAATACGGCCCGAGCTAAAATAATCGGTATTTATGGACTAGTACCATACAAGGTACAACATGGACATGGTAGTAAGGTGTATAAAGTGTATTAAAAGTGATTAGGTTTTTTATGTAATTTGAGATAATTCTTAATTACGTGGATAATTTATTAATTATTGGATTAGTGGGGGATTAATGAATTGATTAAGGAATTAAGTGGATGACTTTTGGATAAGTCTTGTAACCAATTATGTGGCAGCACCCCATCCCATTTAAGTGACTCATACACCTATATTGAAAGGTGGCCAACTAAGTTTTTATACACAAGACCCTTACGTGAAAAGTTATACTTAGAATTTTGGCATTTTGGCTTCATTGGCCTTAAGATATGCAAGTAAGTGATCTATTAGGGTTCTTCCTATTACAAAGGTTGCAAACAGATCTGAGAATGTAGGAAGGGAATTCATAACATCTTCAATAAATCCTACAAGGATTCTAACGCCAGCAACATCAATCCAACGGGATTCCTCAAGATTTTTTTAAATAAAAATTCCAACGAGGTTACTCATCACCTTAAGCAACGTGAAATTTTGCGATTCTAAAGGAGAATGGTGAAACCTTTTTCAAGAATATCATACTGATTTTTTTCCTACTCCAGGTATGTTAAATCTATCACTCCTTTCTTTTTGTCATGATCTATACGATCCGAACGAAACGAGCAAATGCACAAATTCCATAAATGACTATATTCATAGAAATACTAGAGATGCTTATGTTCTTGATTCTCCATGTGTAATACTATTTTATCACTGTTCATGGGTCTCAAAAATATGTAAGTTGGTAAAGTTTATTTCATGATATTAATCAGAGGCATAATGGCCTTATGACATACTGAGAGATTTTAACGTACTTCATATGCATTGCATGCATTTATACATGCACATCAACCCTTGACCAGATGGCGTTATATATATCTGTATGTATGTATGTAAGTAAGTATGTATGTATGTATGTATGTATGTATATGGTATATGGGAAATGTTATGGCGTTATATACGCACCACCACCTGATCAGCTAGTATACGCTGATGATTTTGCCCACAGTGGCCAAGATGATATGATGGGATGCCCTTAGAGGCTTGATGATGTTATGAAACACGTACCTATGCACGACATGAAATTCATACGCATATGCATGACACTATAATTATTTCATGATTTACAGAATTATCCAGACTTACAGGTTGAGTCATGTATTATATATTTCTTCCATGTCTTTTATGTACTTATTTATGTGCCTTACATACTCAGTACATTATTCGTACTGACGTCCCTTTTGCCTGAGTACGTTGTGATTCATGCCCGCAGGTTTCAATAGACAAGTCGAGAGTCCTCCAAGTAGGCGATAATTCAGCAGAAGATGTTGGTGCACTCTATTTGATCCGGAGTTGCTTGTTTGGTCAGTACGATTTAGATATGTATTGTTTGGTATGGCGGGGCTGTGTCCCGACCTTTATGCAATTATGTATCCTTAGAGGCTTGTAGACATATGTCATGTACGTAAAAGATTGTATGGCCTTGTCGGTCTATGTTCAGTGTACGGGTGGTTATTTTGGTCTTAGAGGCCCATATGTTTTATGTATAAGTTGGTACTACATGTAGTATTCTACCTATTTCACGGCAGCCTTTCCATCTCAGTTATCTATAATAGTATTATACAAAAAGATACGTTATGTTGGTATTTGGTTGATTAAGGTATTGGGTGCCCGTCGCGGTCCATCGGTTTGGGTTGTGACAAAAGTGGTATCAGAGCAGTTCTGTCCTAGGGAGTCTACAAGTTGTGTAGTAGATTCTTGTTTATGGGTGTGTCTTGCACCACACTTATAAGCATGAGGCTACAGGGCATTTAGGACTGTCATTATTTCTTTTTACTCTAGATCGTGTGGTAGAGCTCAGTTGTAAGAACTCGATTTCCTAAGCTCTATCTTATTCATAATGAAGATGCCTACGTCCAGAAAGACGGTTGGTAAGAGATATAGAGCTGGAAGAATTGAGTCAGAGGGACTCGATTTTTGCATCATGCTTATAATGGATAAATATGAGGTATTCGGCAGGACATGTGTGTACTAAGACGTGTAAGCTTCTTGATAAGGAGTCTTAAGGTAAGAATATCTATCCACCCATATGGTGAAAGGTAATGAGAAATTCAGAAGATAAATACAAGTTTCAATAAGCAAAAGAAGCAAGATGAAGAAGGGTACGAGGCGCCCAGTTAATGAAGGTTAACAGTGTTTATAATTCAGCCAGAGGACTATAAGCTTTTTTGAATTATATTCAAAAGTAATAGAGGTATGTACAATTGGCCGCACCCATCTCAGTTATGCCCTATGGGGGCTAACAGGTGTAGTTTAAGAAAAGGACGGAACATCAAGATCCGAGTGGGGTTAGAGTAACCCAAAATGATGAATGGATTTTTCGTGTTAGTTGACATTTCTGAAGGATATTACAAATGTGCTAATAGATCTTCTTGTGAGAAACCCAGATGGTGCCCTCTAGAATATTACAATTAGATACGCATACTAGAATGATAAAAAAAAAACAATTCAGAAGATAGGCAGTGAAAGCATGGAAGGGATAAATATTACCTTAGTGTGACTCTCGTCCCTAGTAGAGCGAGGACGTTGAGCAACCCGAAGAGCCGATGGATGAATCAAGGGGAGAAAAAAGCAAAAGAATATCTTGTTGGGTTTTTCAGAATAAGGTGATAGACAGAAATATTAGCAGGAAATAAGAAGAGAGCCAATGAAGCATTAAGAGTAAGATGTGATACATGGATGACAATGGTAGGCCAAAAAGATGATAGTATTACAGAGTCTATAGTCAAGTGAAGGAAAAGACGAGAGGTGGCAGGCCTTGAGGAAACAAAAGGGTATAGTCCATAAAGTCATATCCTCACTTCAAGAAATAAGTTAGTGACTACAATACAACTACCGAAAGGAAAAGTTAGACCCCAGAATAATAGATATCAGTATGGGCTGGTGAACAAGATAAACTAAACATGAATTAGGGACTAAGTGATTTTATAATGGTCGATATCATGAGAATTTCATATTGCGTTCCGGAAATAATAGATTGGACAAAAGAATAATATTCACGAGGAATTCAGAGAAAGGTCATTCAGGAAGACGCATCCCTAAAGCAAGCAATGTGAGCAAAGTTAAGCTTAAGGGACTGTGTGTGCCAGGTACACTAAGTATCACCCTCGTGAGTAAGGAATTTTTTTATCCTTGGTATAGAAGGATTACCGCAAGGCAAGTAAGGATCATTGATGATATGAAAAGATAAAAAAGAAAAATATGTAAAACATCTATAGGTAAATCGTCATAGCTCTAAAGTCTTTGTACTCCCCTAAAGGGGGAATATAGAGTGATGTGGCGTTAAATCATAATTACGTGATTCTAGTAATTATGGAATGATAAAGGAAGAATGCGATAAAAATGTGATTGCAATTATCCAAATACTACAGATATGCTACGATTTGTAGAACATTATGCAAACACGATGTCAAGGAAAGGTAGCAAAGGTTCCTGCTTGGGATATTATTGATAAATAAGGAGCCAGTGCGAAAGGTATGTTAAGACAAAGGAAATAAACTAAGAAAGATTAAGCGGAATATTGATATGAGAATGGGCCAACGAGTAGTTGGTAGTTGATTCGGGAAGAGCCTAGTTATGGCTAAACAGGAAGTTACAGATGAATCAGCAGATCATGTAGGATAAACATGGTAAAACCCAATATAATGAATTCAGCCTCGCATTAATGTCATTGTAATACTTGAGAAATATTTAGATAGGAGTTGGGGTAGTTAAAGGTATCGTATGAATGTTATGGAAATAAAAGAGAGTGCCACTGGGAAGACAGTCAAAATATCAGTTCAGAAGTAACCGTACAAGAACAAGGGCGTGGGGGTAAGAGCTACGGATAATTATAGGTGAGTACAAACATCAAGAATTCCATCGGGTATGCGATGTAATAAGCTCGCGACTTTATAAGAGTTAGAAGGTCTTCCCTAAGTGCTACAACGAAAGACTAACTGAGGAAATAAGGAAGAAGTATTCAACCTAAACATGGTAACTTGAAGGAGGAAAAATATGGTCATGTAAAAATAGTCTCACTACAACATTGTATGAACGCTATAAATAAAGGTGGCACCTACCGTGGATAACGAAGGAGAAGTAAAGTCAAAAGTAATATTCGAGATAATGAGTTGCACGAAAATTCCGACATGCGTGGGAACTAAGATAAGCTAAGTATGCACGCAACAAGGAGGTAGAAGACCAGGAAAAGTAATAGCTTACGTTTAAAGAAAGTTGAGAAGGAACGAAATGAACTATTCGATCAATGATCCAGAGTTGGTTACATTATGAATGCAATTGCGATTTTGGAGTATACATATATGTTGACAATCATACAGCCATAGAAGACTCCAATGGAAGTTAAAAGGAAGAATTGAGTCCAGGTTATAGACAAAGAATTGAATTGTTAAGAGATTACATCCTGGATATTCTATAGTGTCCATGAAGGACTAAAGTAATAGCTAATAACATGAGCTGCAGATCAGAAGATAGCTTAAGCCTACACGAAGGTTGGTCAAAGGAAAGAGGAAACTAAAGAGTTGCATCAACTAAGCAAACCAAGAGTCTGATTATTGGACCTAGAAAATTATAGAAATAGTGACCGAGAACATTGCAGGACCAGCCTTAATATCATAGGTTCAAGAGAGATAGTACAACAGCCATAGTCTATAACAGCTCTATGATAAAGCCAGTAAGAAAGGTAACAGCTTCATAAGAGTCAGTATGAAGCTCCCACCAGATTGTAGTATTATAATAAAGCTCCAAGTTGTGGATGTGAATCATACTTATGTGGAAGGGAGGTTATGAAAAATATGTAAGATGTGATGCAAGATTTTAAGGTAAGTAAGGCAAAGGAGAACAACGTACAAGATACTCAAAAGCAGAAGGTTGAGAATAGTCCATACTTCGGACAGAAGGCTAGAAGCGCGGGGATTCAATATCCAGGAATGATAGTAGCGTCGTCAGTGGCATATCTTCCAGACTATGGTTTCAAGGTACCGAGAGATCTAGCCAAGAGAGTAAAGAAGAGTTAGAGACAATGTGATGTCTCGCTTTATGTTCCAGAATGATATAAGAAAATCTGTGATGCAAGAAAGTTGAAAGGTTGCGAGTAATATAAATAGATATGTGTAGGTCACAAGCTACTGTATGATAAAGCGACAAGGTTCTAGAAGACAGGAGTAAGGATGAGAAAGGGCGAGTGAGAAGGTGACGAGAATGGATAAGTCCTAAAGATTAAGCCCATGAAAACAAGAAGAGCCAATGGTTTCTCTAAGTTATACAAAGCTCAGTATAGCATGAATTAACTCGAACGAGTCTAAGACTAATGGCATTTAGAAGATATGAATGCTGCCCTGATAGTACAATGAGGGTGTAATTGTGATAAAATAAAGGATGACGTTTTGTCCTTCGATTGAGTAATGATTTGAAGAGGATTTCATGAATTGTACAGGATTAAAATACCCATATAAGTGAATTGCATTCGGATGCTATAAGATAAGATTATTGAAGTACAATATCGGCTAAGTGGATCAGGAAAGTCACTTCAAATATTCCTCGATGAAATGTAAGCCCTAGTGGCAAGGTATTACGTAAGAAGTTTCATGTTATCAGTGGTATATTGTAGATCAATATTGAGGTGAATCAACAATGGATGGACAAAATTCACAAAGTATGAGGTGAGATTAGGCCGTCACTCTTAAAATGAACAGTAATGATGAAGCATTGAAGGGCTTAGATTTATACATATGGGATAACCAACGAAAGTAACCTGGAGTTCGGTAGCAGACCTCAGTAACGATAAATCAAAGTAAGAGTTATGGTATAGTAAGACCTACCTAGGTGCAGTAAAGTCATACGAATTGATAACCGAGTCTATAAAGTAAGATATAGAAATATTCGTAACAAGCAAAGAACTTCAGTAAACCTATAGATGTCCAAAGGGACATCTTGTCAAGTTCTGTATATATTCCCAAAGTGAAGCCTAGAGATTGGCTAAAAGCTGAAGGGAAGATTCGCATAGGCGCACATACAAGGAAAAAGTCGTATAAGCTGCATGATAGAAGGTAGCAACAGTTACAAGATTTGAAGGATTCTAACTACAAGTCGTGGTGTGAGAAAGAGGCTTAAAGGGGGGAATGCCCTGGCCTTTGGATTTATTCGAAGAACAGTTGCCTAAATGGAAAGGATAATATTAAAGTATTCGCAAGATCTATGGGTTATGACAATGATAAGTGCATCAGTAAACATTCGAGGACGAATGTTCCAAAGGGAAAATGATGTTATGCCCCGCAGTATTACATTACGATGATGTTACGCCTTGCAGTATTATATTACGATGATGTTATGCCCCGAAATATTATATTACGATGATTTTACGCCTCACAGTATTATATTACAATGATGTTATGCCTCGCGTATTATATTACGATGATGTTATGCTCCACAGTATTAAATTACGACGATGATACACCATGTAGTATTGTACGTTGGATTTGTCGTAAGATAATTGACATCAGTTCAAGGACAGGATTATTTGGAAATTATAAGTATTATGCTATTTCAAACAAGTGATGAGTAAATTCGTGGAGGTGAGAGGGAAACCAAATTAAAGAAAATAAATTTCGTCGAAGTTTGACATTTTAGAATAAAATACGGCACGAGCTAAAATAATCGGTATTTATGGACTAGTACCATACAAGGTACAACATGGACATGATAGTAAGGTATAAACTGTATTAAAAGTGAGTAGATTTTTATGTAATTTGAGATAATTCTTAATTACGTGGATAATTGGTTAATTATTGGATTAGAGGCATAATGGCCTTATGACGTGTTGAGAGATTTTATTAACGTATTTCATATGCATTGCATGCATTTATACATGCACATTAACCCATGAATATATGGATTTATATACGCGTATATATATATATATATATATATGGGATATGGGAAAGGTTATGGCGTTATATACGCACCACCACCTGATCAGCTGGTATACATTGATGATTTTACCCACAGTGGCCAAGATGATATGATGGTATGTCCTTAGAGACTTGATGATGTTATGACACATGTACCTATGCATGATATGACATTCATACGCATATGCATGACACTATAATTATTTCATGATTTACAGAATTATCCAGACTTACAGGTTGAGTCATGTACTCTATATTTCTTCCATGTCTGTTATGTACTTATTTATGTGCCTTACATACTCAGTACATTCTTTGTACTGACGTCCCTTTTTCCTGGGGATGCTGCATTTCATGCCTGCAGGTTTCGATAGACAGGTCGAGAGTCCTCCAAGTAGGTGATAATTCAGCAGAAGTTATTGGTGCACTCCATTTGCTCCGGAGTTACTTGTTTGGTTAGTACAATTTATATATGTATTGTTTGGTCTGGCGGGGCTCTGTCCCGACCTTTATGCAAATATGTATCCTTAGAGGCTTGTAGACATATGTCATGTACGTAAAAGATTGTATGGCCTTGTCAGTCTATGTTTAGTGTACGGGTGGTTATTTTGGTCATAGAGGCCCATATGTTTTATGTATAAGTTGGTACTACATGTAGTATTTTACCTATTTCATGGCATACTCTCCGGCTCAGCTATCTATGATAGTATGATACGAAAAGATATGTTATGTTGGTACTCGGTTGATTAAGTTATTAGGTGTCCATCGCGGCCCATCGGTTTGGGTCGTGACAGTTTATCTCCTGTTTGTGATCACCTCACGTTCCATTAACTCTGCATGTCTATGCCTCCAGTGATGGACCTGGTTCAACTCTGAGTTCATTTGTCAATCTTCAAAAAATCATTCAGCTTCTTGATCCAACAAATTCCCCCTTTTTGATTATGACAAACCCTGTGCTTAGGCCTGTAATCACTTTAATACAACATTGACACTTTTTATAGTATTAAGCATTTATCATAAAGAACCAGGTTCATTAGGTTATAAATATCACAATTTTCAATATAGTACATCTTCCCCCTTTTGGCATCATCGAAAAGTTGCAAAGCATTAGAATTACCAGATTTATAATAATTACTCATGGCCACTGAGGAAACTGCAAGTGCAAACATGGATTAATCATCAATAGTAAACCAAGTATGTAAACTATCAAGGAAAGTGAGACAAAATGGTTAAGAGCAAAAACAACACAATTCATTGATAAGAGCATTGTACAGGCACTAAACACATAAAGAACTAAAAGAAGTTACAATCATGAGCAAAATATAGCAAAAAGAAATCCCGAACTGGGTCATAGAGGGGTGAGGGACGGCACATGACACCTAAGGTTGGGAAGGGGTGGAGGTTGGTTTCTTTGCTTGGAGAAAAGAGAGCATTTGTTGAATAACCCCTATCTTCTCCTTTTCATTTGCCAGTTCAGATCTGAGAGCATCTCGCTCAGCCTCAATCTCTGTAAGGCGGGTCTTCAGGCGAAGGATTTCAGCATCCTTAACCCCACCTTCATGCACAAGCGCCCTGACCTTGCTATTCACAGGCACTTTCCTTGATGAACCAGGTTCATCTTCAAGAACATTCACAACATAGTCGCATGTCAGAAGCGTGTTCTTCCAAAAATGGTCCTTCACAGTGGCCATTTTTGCTTTCTTCACGGGAAGTTTGAAGTGAGCTAGGACAATCGTTAGGATGAACCCATATGGGATAGCATGAGCCTTGGAGCCATTTATCACCCTGTCCAGCAACTGAATAATGAAAGAGAGCCAGTTGATTTGCCTTCCACTGTCCAGGCACTCCCTGAGAGTTAAATCCATATAGTTTGATATGTGCCTCCTCTCTTGCCTGGGTAGTATGCATTTATTGACAAACTCAAAAACCACTTTGTGTTGAGGTATCATTTCGCTTTTGAACACAACCCTTGGTTCCACTTCTTCAGCATTATCACTGAACCTCCTGGTGATTTGCAGTGCGGAAGGAAGGCCATCCAAGCTGGGCCACCTCTTCCTTGTATAATCATCATATCCCTCAGCGGTAATCCCAAGAATCTCACCCAGCTCTTTAGCATCAAAGGAGATCTTAACCTCCTTTACCTGACCGGATACCCTGCCATCCTTGACTTCTGCATTTGCCATGAACTCAACAATCTCACTCTTGGACAGCCTGCCTTCTAGTTGAAGGACCATGTCCTTCCAGCCTGTATGTCCAGAGTGTCCATAAGGTAAATCATGCCGGATTCTTCAAGATCCTTCAGCAACCTTCCCTTCAGTATCCTATGCTTCCCAAATTTTGTCAATTTGTCTGTCTCTCCACCAGGCTCCTCTACTTCGTCACCACTCCACTCATCATCATCAACCTGAGACTTATTTGATTTCTTTGTGGACCTAGTCCTCTTAGAAACAGTCGAGGTGTAGCAGAAATAGATGCTGACTTCTTGGAAGAATTCTTGGCCTTCTTTGGTTTGGGTGTCTAATCTCAACTTCTGCCATTTGTTCCTCTTGATGGACCAGGTCCATATCCTCAACATCAACAGCCTCTGCGGGCTCAAACACTTTTGCCTTCCCCTTTTCAGCTTTCTTTCTCCTACTCTCCCTTAAAGCTTTTTGCAACTCCTCTTCACTCTGACTAATTTCATTCCTTGTAGTGCGACCTCTAGGAATGGAAGCATCAGCAAAAGGAGTGGCTTTTCTCTTCTTTCTTTCCACTGGAGGAGCAGATTTCTTGGTCTTGGGTGTCTTCTTCTTTTTGGGTTTATAAATGTCCCCTAATTTTCTCATAAGATCAGCCAAAGTTTCCTCAATGGATGAACCAGGTTCATCAGTTGCATGTTGAAGATTTTTCAGCCCCTCTGCAGCCTCTCTAGAATTACTTCCCCCTAAATCCTTGGCACCTTCTTCAGCAACCACTGGGGCAGTTCCACAAATTGCCAATGGAGTGCCTCCTTCCCCAGTTCCCCTCACAGTACTTCTTTCTCCCTCTCTGTCAATTTCGTTCACAAAGTTATTTTTACCGCCTCTTCTTCTTCTATCATGAATCTACATATCCACTACAGACCCAATGAAAACAAACCTATTTTCAGAAGTGACTGGCTCAGACTCAATTTTAGATGTTACATATTCAGAGTCAGAAGAACCAGTTGCTTCCCCCTCAGTGGTGGACTTGAAAGAGTCATTGGAGTTCTCAGATTCTTGGGCCTGGCTAGCTTGAAGCTTTGCGTTCAATTTCCTAGCTAGAGAACCAGAGGCCACAGTCTTTCTGGCGAGCATTTTCACACGCCTTCTCCTGGGTTCTGAATTAGGGCTTGGTTGTACAACGAGAGTGATTGGAGGAGACGAAACAAGGTTGTTTTGAGGGGTGGTGGGATGTGATTGAGATGGAATGGAAGAATTTGATTGAGATGGGGTGGAACCAGTATCTTCAAGCGTGATATTTTAGTCAGGTGTGGTTGAGGAGGTTGGAGTAGGAGGTGGAGTGCTAGCCATGGATCAAGGTGTTTAAGTAGAAGGTTGAAAGGGTTTCGACGGTTATGGCTTTAGGAAAAAAAAGGATGAAGGATTAGAGAAGTGATGATAGGTTTTTAAAGGCTTGGTTAATAAATACACAACGGGTGTAATTTTGGTCAAGTGGGAGTCTAATCGGTTCAGGAGTGTCAGATGATAAGTGACGATTATGAATCCCCTATAATCTAGGCCATTTTAATTTGATTTGACTCTTTGGAGCTGGTTCGAATTTAGGATAGGTACTAGATTTTGTAAAAGCTTATTATAGGTAGAGTCCTGCTCATGAGTAACTATTGATATTTCAATATGTGTATAGTGATGAGCACATACCTTGTCTGTCAGATGAACCATCAACGAAGAACCATGTTCATCTTGTTAGAATCTCTTGATTAAGCCTCAATTTACAAAAATAGAAAAACATCATTAATATCCAAGGAGTCATATTAACACATGGCATGAGAGTATGCCTTTTAAGTCATGAGACTGAGCAACAATTATTCTGATTATTTACACCTTTCAAAATTCCTAGCCAAAAAAAATTTCCTCATTTTTTTTTCATTTTTGTTTTGAATTGGTTCAATTAGGTGATCTTAATCATCCCTAATTCTAACCTGTTTCTCTCAAAATGCTCTCTACTTAGTGCCTCAGCAAATATGTCAGCAATTTGTTTGTCAGTAACACAGAATTCAATAGAGATCATTTTGTTCTCATAGTTGTCTCTTAGGAAATGGTGTCTAACATCTATGTGCTTTGTTCTTTTATGATGGACGGAGTTCTTTGTCATACTGATAGCACTAGTGTTATCACAGAAGATACGAATGCATCCAATCTCTATGCCAAAGTCCATTAGTTATTGCTTAATCCATAGTAACTGAGCACAGCATGAGGCTGCAGCCACGTACTCAGCCTCAATAGTAGATAAAACTACTGAATTTTGTTTCTTAGTGGCCCAAGACACAATACATGAGCCCAAAAAGTGTGTCATACCTGAGGTGCTCTTTCGATCTACCAAAAAGCCTGCATAGTCAGCATCAGCATATCTCATAAGATCAAAATTACTACCTTAGGATACCAAAGACAGAGGTATGTGGTGCCTTTAAGGTATCTCAATATTCTCTTCACTGCAGTTAAGTGTGATTACTTTGGATTAGCCTGAAATCTTACACAAAGACCTACGTTGAAGACAATGTCAGGTCTACTGGCAGTAATATACAACAATGAACAATTATTCCTCTATACAACTTTTGATTGACAGATGAACCAGGTTCATCTACATCTAGGTTTGTGGCTGTTGCAATAGGAGTGCCAGTTTCCTTTGAGTCTTCCATTCTAAATCTTTTAAGCAATTCTTTCACATATTTTTTCTGATGGATCATAGTTCCATTTGAATTTTGTTTAATTTGTAATCCTAAAAAGAAGTTAAGCTCACCCTTCATACTCATTTCAAATTCACTCCCCATTAGTTTAGCAAATTCTTTACTTAACTTTTCAGAAGTTGCCCCAAAGATTATGTCATCTACATATATCTGCACTACCAAGAGATCTTTACCTTTTTCCTTCAAGAATAAGGTGCTATCAATTTTACCTCTCTTGTATTCATGTTCCAGCAGAAATTTTGAAAGCCTTTCATACCATGCCCTTGGAGCTTGCTTGAGTCTATGCAGTTCTTTGTCAAGCTTGTGCACATGATCAAGGTTCTCCTTATTTTCAAACCCCCGAGGCTGCTTTACAAACACTTCTTCCTTGATATAGCCATTCAGGAAGTCACTCTTGTCATCCATCTGGTTAAGGGTGAATTCCATGTAAGCATCAAAGACTATGACGAGCCTAATTGCTTCCAAACTTGCCACAGGAGTAAAGGTTTCATCATAGTCTATTCCTTCCTCCTGACTGTATCCTTGAACCATTTGCCTTGTTTCTTGTAACTGTTCCATCTTCATCAAGTTTGTTTCTGAATACCCACTTTGTGCCAATCACTGATCTATCAAAGGGTCTAGGTACCAGATGCCAAACTTGACTCCTTTCAAATTGGTTGAGTTCTTCTTGCATTGCATTTACCCAATATGCATCTTGTAAAGCTTCAGCAATATTCTTAGGTTCAATCCGGGATAGAAAAGAATCAAACGCACACAGATTTTTCAAAGAGGATCTGGTTCTGATTCCAGATGTTGGATCAGTTATAATGTTCTCAATGGGGTTTGAGATTTGATATCTGTGTGGTTTTACAACCAACTAGGTATTACTTGAAGATCCTACAGTGTCTTGTTGCTAAGGAACAGGAGCAGGGGCAGGTTCCAATGAAGTTTGGAAAGTAGTTTTTTGCTCAGTTCCCCCTAGCATGTTGCCTGGGATTGATGAACCTGTTCCATCACCCATTCCTTCCTCCAGTGTTGCTCCAGCTTGGTCTAAGTTTCTGACCAGCCCAATTTCTTCATCTACTTGTTCCTGTCTCTCAGAGGTAATGTTAGTTTCATCAAAAACAACATGTGCACTCTCTTCAACACACATATTTCTTTTTTTATACACTTTATAAGCCTTACTATGTGAAGAATATCCCGAGAATACTCCCTCATCACTTCTAGGATTAAACTTACCTAGGGAGTCTTTACCATTGTTGTGCACAAAGCACTTGCAACCAAAAGCCCTAAGGTGGGATATATTGGGCTTTCTCTCTTTAAGTAACTCATAGGGAGTCTTCTCTACAAGTTGTCTAGTCATGAACCTATTTATGATGTAGCATGCAGTGTTTATTGCTTCTGCCCAGAAGCTATGAGGTAGTTTACTAGAAAGAAGCATGGTTCCAGCCATATCTTCAATGGTTCTATTCTTTCTTTCAACAACTCCATTTTGTTGTGGAGTTCTAGGAGCAGAAAAGTTATGATCTATGCCATGTTCATCACAAAATTCAGCAAACTTTGCATTTTCAAATTCAGTGCCATGATCAGACCTTATTGGTGCAAGTTGATTTCCTAATTGTTTCTGTGTTTTTCTAACAAAATAAGTAAGCATGTCAAATGCTTCATCTTTAGATGTTAGAAACAATGTCCAGGTAAATCTAGAATAGTCATCAACAAGCACCATTACATGTCTCTTACCACCTCTGCTTAATGTTCTCATAGGAGCGCATAGATCCATATGAACCAGTTCCAACGTCCTGGTGGTACTTATTACTTTCTTGTTTTTGAAAGAGGACCTTACCTGCTTCCCCCTTGCCCAAGCCTCACAAACTTTGTCTTCCTTGAACTTAATGTTAGGGAGACCTATCACTAGGTCCTTGGAAACTAGTTTGTTGAGTTGATTTAGACTTGCATTTCCAAGTCTTTTGTGGCAAAGGAGGGGATAACTGTCCAACACACTCAAACAAGTTAATTCGTTTTCTGATAGTGTGGACAGGTCTATGATATATATATTATTCCCTCTTTTTCCCTGCAAAACAATCTTGTCTGTGATAAGGTTAATCACAACACATTTTGTAGAAGTGAATGCAACCAGGTTACCTCTGTCACACAGTTGTGACACACTGATTAGGCTATATTTCAAGCCATCTATCAAGTAAACATTCTCAATGGAACGTGTGTCATCCTTACCTACCTTACCAACCCTAATAATTTCACCTTTCTTCCTATTTACAAAGGAGACATTTCCTCCTTTGAGGTTTTCAAGTGAAAGGAATTGTTCCTTGTTCCTTGTTCCCTGTCATGTGCTTTGAGCAGCCACTGTCCAAGTACCATATTTGACTGCTCCCTTTCACTTGAACCTACAAAAGAAAATCATGGGTTAGTCTTAAGAACCCAAACTAGTTTGGGTCCTTTTTTATTAGAAAAAGGATGAATTAAGCTTCTTTTGGCCCAATTTGACAGCCAATTTTTCTTTCGAACAAAACTTTTATTACTTTGACTGGCCTGCTCTTTTGCATTGCATTCAATTTTGTAGTGACCAGTCTTACCACAGTGGGTGTAGATTTTGTTCTCAGGAAGTGTGAGGTACTTACTTTTGGGATCCCATTTAGGTAGTTGACTTCCAAAGCCAAGTCCTCTTCTGTTGCTACTGTGATTTTCTTGAAGCCATGTCAAGGCATCAGAGGATTTATTCCATTTTCATGTTCGATCCAGTTCATGTTAGACCTTTCCAAGTTCCTCTTTTAGCACTCTTATCTGTTCATCTTTATTATAAAACTCATCCTTTAGTCTGCCTACATTTTCTTCTAACATGAGTTGAGAGTTGTCAGCTATCTTCTTGCTAGCTCCTAGTTTCAGCTTTAAATTTTCAGATTATAACTCTAGGACCTTAGTTTCAAGTGGATGAACCTGGTTCTTCAAGCCAGTGTTTTCACTTACAGATTCACTTACTCTGAGCTCCAGGTTCTTACACTTTGCTTTTAACATTACACACTCCTTAGACAACTGTTCTTTTTTATTAATTTCTTCATAATCATCAATGAAGTCAATTAATAATTCAGAGAGTTTTTTTTTTGGATAAGAACTTAATCTTGTTTTTGAGATGAGATATACTTACCTCTAATTCCTCATTTGATTCACCTATTGCCATGAGTGCTTGCTCATCTCCATCTTCATCATCTGATTCTTCATCTGAACTTTATCCCCAAGAAGCAACCATAGCTTTTGTTGATGTTGTGTTTTTCTTGAGATGAACCAGTTCCATTTTCCAGTTCCTTCGTTCAGATCTTTCCCTTTTCCATTCAACTTTCCACTGAGGACAGTTCTTGATATGATGATCAGTTTTTCCACATTTGTAGCATCCCTCGTTGGTGGGTTTTTCTGGTGCCTTTGCCTTGTTGTAGTTTCCACCTCTTGAGATGCCCTTTTTCATAATGAGATAGTTTCTACATTCCCTGGTGATTATAGCCATTTCATCTTCCTCCAGATATGTTCCCTCATTGATTCTCAATGCCAGACTTCTTTCCTTCTTGGGAGCATCCATCTTCATTGTCTGCCTTCTAAGTTCATAGGCAGTGATATTTTCAATTAGCTCATCAAATCTGAGGGTTGCCCTGTTCTTTGATTCCTTAATAGCAGTGATCTTACTCTCCCAAGATATTGGCAGAACCCTTGTCAAAATCTTTTCAACCTTGTCTTCTTCAAGGATAGTCCTTCCAAGAGATTTTAGTTCATTTGTCAGAGTAGTGAACCTAGTGTAAATCTCTTGGATGTTCTCTCCTTCCTTCCTAGAGAAATTCTCATATTGAGAATATAGTAATGTGCCTCTGGATCTTTTCACTTGTGTAGTTCCTTCATGAGCCATTTGCAAAGTGTCCCAAATTTCCTTGGCAGTGGTGCAGCTTTGAATTCTACTGTTCTCGTCTGGACCAAGTCCACACACAAGACACTTCTTGGCCTTGGCATTCTTTTCCCATTTTCTTAAGTCTTCAGCAGTGCAGTCAGCTCTTGTCTTTGACACGTCAAGTCCTTCAGCAGTCTTCTTCATAGTGGCCAAAGGACCGTCAGTGACTATATCCCATAGTTCATAGTCTTCTCCAATTAAGTGATCCTTCATCTTGTTCTTCCACCATGAGTAGTACTGGCCATTGAAGAGTGGTGGCCTAGCAGTTGATTGTCCTCCCCAGTTCCCAAGTGGTGCACCTATCTTGATCTTTTCCTAAGATGTTAGCCTCTTCAGGGATAACCCTCTCTGATACCAATTGTTATTTATTTATGTCAATACCACACAAGAAGGGGGGTGATTTGTGTGGTGACCAATTTTCGCGTGTAGTAGTTGTAGAAGGACCATGTTCTTCTATGTGTTCCAACTTCTACAGTTTGCGAAATAATAATTGTAGAAAATAAAGGAACACAGAAATTTTACGTGGAAAACACCTGGCTCAAAAGATGAAAAAACCACGACCTACTTCGCAGTAGGATTTTCCCAAACTCTTCACTAAATCAATGAGCCAAACGACATTTACAAAATAAACTCTTTTGTAAACCTGAGGACCAACTCTAATCCCCTTGTGGCAAACTAGCCTCTAACTATTTGCGACAATCTTCAAGTTCACTCTAACTTGAATACTCAGTACCTATTACAAATGCTTCTAGATAAAGCTGAAAGATACACTTTGTAATCACCTACTACAAATAAACTAGACTAAAAGACAACAGATGGAACTGGTTCTTCTAGCTGGTTCAAGTAGCTTCAGAATCGCACAGGAAATTCTCGCACGAACTGCTTACAAAATTGCTTTGGTAATTTTGTTCTCAATTATTGTTTTGCTTCTATGTTTGTGCGCGCCTGTTCAATAAGAACACTTGAGAATATATAGGATTAGTATAAAAGGAGATATACTAGAATTCGGATGCAACTCTTCCAATTTGGATGCAACTCTTCCTTGGTGTAAGAGTTCTAGTTGATCTCATCTCCATAGATCCTCTTCTATCTTCATTCTGTCCTTACTGAATAAGGAGTCCATCTCCCTATCAATTTGCAACCTTTTCGATCAGGAGATATATCTTCAGATCACTGATTGTGTTTATCTCTTGTTTGTGATCACCTCACGTGCCATTGACTCTACATGTCTATGTCTCCAGTGATGGACCTGGTTCAACTATGAGTTCATTTGTCAATATTCAAAACCATTCATATTCTTAATCCAACAAGGTCCTTCTTGGACCAAGTAGAGTAGATTTATTTGCTTTTCCAAATGTAATAAGGCCAAGTGCTAGTAGTGACTTATCTTATCTTAGTGTCGTTTTGGATTCATCTATTTTACATTAATCAAATGAGGCAGTTATTGGCACTTAAGTTCTCCAAATCAACTTGTCGCTAGGCCTACCTCGGGCACAATGAGGCTCCCAAATTAGGACGCAAATTTACATTCCCGCAATATGTGTTTAAATACTACAAATACTTCTTTTCAGAACTCTTACTGACTTGGTTACCTTTTTGTTTGTCTTTATTTCCTTTTGATTATTCCCCTTCCCAAAGGATGGTTCGCGCATACTGGCATCATCAGCTTATCATACCAGATCTAGGGGCCCTCCACCTTCTTCTCCTCCTAGTCCACCAAAAGGCAAAGGAAAAGCAAAAATGGATGACATGAACGACATCATAAAGGATAACTATGCACATGTTGAGAATGTAGAAACTTTCGATGTTCGGGGTACTCAGATCTCAAATGATGTGGTTTCACGACTTGAGCAAAAAATACTTGAACTGCAGGGCGAGCTTGAGCAGATCTGTAGCTTAGCAAACCTCTCCCTCACTCTCTATATCCCATACATCAATAATCCAAACATCCGGAACCCCGTACCACCTCAAAACACACCCAACAAACGCCCACAGAATCCTCCCACACCTCACCAGTATACAACCCCACCTCAAAATCAACTTCTCCCTCCTCATACCAGCAAACCACCTACCATACTCCTAAAAATACCCACAAATCATCCCTGAACCCCAAAACTCAACTAACAATCACCATTATACAAACTCCTGGCCTTCACCAAAACAACCCATATACGTGGAAACCCTACCTCACTCCACTCAACCAATCTCCATTACACCAGAATCCGCTGAGAAGGACTTGCTCATCAAGAACATGGATGAGGAGCTCAAGAAGTTGGCAAGTCGAGTTCAGGGTGTTGAAGGGGGTTAAGGGATAGAAGGTTTGAACCATGAGGATCTATGCATACAACCAGATGTGGAACTGCCGAAGGGTTACAAACCTCCCAAGTTTGAAATATCTGACAGAGCAGGAAATACCAAGGTTCATCTGAGGACTTATTGTGACAAGATCGTAGGGGTCGTAAAATATGAAAGGATTCGAATGAATCTCTTCATGAGGAGTCATACCAGAGATGCCATGTCCTGGTACATAAGCCAGAATCCTAAGAAGTGGGCCAACTGGGTGAGCATGGCGTCCGACTTCATGGACAGGTTCAGATTTAATACGGAGAATGCGCCGGATGTCTTCTATATCAAGAACATAAAGAAGAAGCCAACTGAGAATTTCCACGAGTACGCTACTCGGTGGAGGTCGGGAGCAGCCAAGGTCAAACCAACATTAGACGAGGAACAGATGAACAAGTTCTTTGTCAGGCCGCAGGATCCATAGTATTATGAAAGGCTGATGGTTATTGAGAACCATAAATTCTCCGATATCATCAAACTAGGAGAAAGGATTGAAGAGGCTATTAAAAGCGGGACGGTGACAAATTTTGAGGCACTGCAGGCGATGAACAAAGCATTGCAATCAGGTGGTATATCGAAGAAGAAAACTGTGGGAACGGTAATGGTTGCCCAAGGACCCAAAACTCCATTTGTATACCAGACCCCTCCACTCATATACCAAACATCTCCACCCGCATACCAACCATCACCTCCCACATATTCCCAACCCGCTACCGCTTACCATACATATAATTCCCAACCATCCTACTTTCAGTCACCTCCAACTCATCTAAATTACCAAGGAATGACCAGAACGGGAAGGGTTTATACACCAGAACATTTGGGAGAGACCAGCAAGTAGGCCTCCAGCAAACCGCCCGTTATTGAGACTGGTCCAGATGACCTCTGGAGGAAGGTACAAGCAAGGTAGTACTCTGTCATTGATCATTTGAACAAGACTCCCGCTCCGATATCTATCTTGTCATTGCTGCAAAATTCAGAGGCGCACAGGAATACGCTAATGAAGGTGTTGAGTGAAGAATATGTGCCCAACAACATCACTGGTGGAGAAATGGCCAATATGGTGGGGCAGGTGCTAGAAAGCCACAAAATCACTTTCCACAAGGATGAGTTGCCACCTGAAGGTTTGAATCACAACCGGGCACTGCACATCACAGTGCAATATGAAGACAAGTTTATTGCCAGAGTTCTGATCGACGGATGATCCAACCTCAATATTTGCCCATTAACAACGCTGAAGAGGTTGGGCAAAGGCCTACATGAGATACGATAAGGAACTATGAATGTGAAATCATTCTACGAGTCTCAACGGGCTACCATCGGAGAAACTAATATCTGTCTGCAGATGGGTCCTACATGGTTTGATATTGAGTTTCATGTACTGGACATATCTGCATCTTACAACATGTTGTTGGGAAGACCATGGATACATGTCGCTGGGGCTGTAGCATCTACTTTACATCAGGCCGTGAAGTTCGAATGGAACCACTAGGAAGTAATTATCCATGGAAATAGGAGCAACTCCATTTACACTAGTCAGACTATCCCGGTGATTGAAAACAGAAAAAGGTTAGGTGGAGAAGCCTACCATCATATTGAACGGGTTAATTCAATCGAGAAAGATAAGTGGTGGAGTAGCAAGATAGAAAGTATGCTAGCAAGGAGACGATATGAGCCCGGCAACAAAAGCGCCATGGTAGCACTTTCAGGTTGGGATATCAGTACACCTGGCAGGAATACAATGATTGGTCACCACCATGGCATGGTCCATACTATTCTCTTGAGCAACATGTGCCACATTTGAATCAGACCTTCCATCAGGCTGATATTATATGGGGATCAGCGGAAGAAGAAGCGTTGGCGGCATTAAGGAACCTGTTCTTGGAGGATGATGACATTGAATGTTGTGTAATCGTCGAGGAGGAGGAGGAAGAAGTCCCTACTATCTAAACTGTGGAGAGAGGAACATTCCTCAAAAACTGGACCGTTAGACCATCGAGGGCCCGACGAGTCCTGGGGTAGCAAGGCTGAACAACATTGTTTATTTTTGCTTTTCTAGAAAAATGATTTCCCTTTTTTCATTTTGTCTTAAATAATATTTCCAATGTTCCAAAAACGTTATTTAAATTATTAAAATAACCCTTTTTAACGCTTCCAATGAATTGATGTTTATTATTACCACTTTTCTCTCATATCTTTATCCCTACAGTATCACTATTTCTTATCTCAATGAAACGACAATTGTGACATGTAATGAGACAATGCAACAAAAGGATAGTGATTCAGAAGAAGAGGTTCACAAAGATAGAGTTTCGGCATGTCCCCAGGATTCGTAATGAGTTTGATGACGCATTGGCCACTTTGTCATCAATGATACAGCATCCCGAAAAGAACTTCAAAGATCCCATTCTGATAAGGATCCATAATCAGCCAGCATATTGTGCTCATGTTGAAGAAGAAACAGACGGGAAACCTTGTTTCCATGATATCAAAGAGTATTTGACAAAAGGAGAGTACCCTGAGCATGCGAACCATACTCATAAACGCACACTTCGGAGGTTGTCCAATCATGTCTTCCAGAGTGAAGGAACCCTATATAGAAGAACTCCTGATCTAGGACTATTAACGTGTGTCGATGCAAAGGAAGCTTCTAAGCTGCTCGAGGAGATACATGTCAGGACCTGCGGCCCGCATATGAATGGCTTTGTCTTGGCCAAGAAGAAACTCAGGGCAGGTTACTTTTGGATGACCATGGAAACAGATTGCATCCGGTAATGTTCAGAAATGCTACCAATGTCAAGTACATGCAGATATGATAAAAGTGACACCGAACGAGCTTAATGCAATAAGCTCACCTTGTCCCTTTGCCACTTGGGGAATGGATGTCATTGGTCCAATCGAGCCGACCGGCTCAAATGGGCATCGATTTATTTTAGTGTCTATCGACTACTTCACTAAATGGGTTGAATTTGCATCTTACAAAGCTGTGACTAAGAAGATTGTTGCAGAGTTTGTTCACGACCGAATTATTTGTCGGTTTGGGGTTCCAGAGTCCATCATCACTGACAACGCCGCCAATCTCAGCAGTGATCTGATGAAAGCCATGTGTGAGACTTTTAAAATCAAGCACAAGAACTCCACGACATACAGACCTCAAATGAATGGAACCGTGGAATCCACCAATAAAAATATCAAGAAGATACTAAGCAAAATTGTACAGAATCACAAACAATGGCACGAGAAGCTACCAATCGCCTTACTGGGATACCGTACCACAGTCCGCACACCAACCAGGGAAACCCCTTATCTGCTAGTTTATGGTACTGAAGTTGTCATTCCCGCCGAGCTGGAAATTTCTTCCTTTAGGATCATACAAGAAGTTGAGCTCAACTACGCAGAACAGATAAGGAGCCGCTATGAGCAGATAGCCCTCATAGATGGAAAGAGGATGAACGCGGTATGTCACGGACAACTTTATCAGAACAGGATATCCAGAGCCTTCAACAAAAGAGTCAATCCAAGACAGTTCACACCGGGGCAGCTGGTGTTGAAGAAGATCTTCCCACATTAGGATGAAGCCAAAGGGAAATTCTCTTCCAACTGGCAAGGTCTTTACATGGTTCACAGAGTATTGACAGGAGGATCCCTCATACTCGTAGAAATGGACGGGGAAATTTGGCAAAAGCCAATCAAATCAGATGCAGTTAAACGATACTATGTGTAAATTATTTGTGTTTCTTCATATGATGTAAATCAAACTACGCTCAACCCGATTCCCATTTAAGAGGGGATACGTATGAAGCCTGTGGGTTTGGGAAACTGGGGCAGAATTTTGAGGAGGACCCTCAAAATTCTGCCCCAGAAGAAGTCGCGATGTCTTTGATTCTGGTTCATCTAACCAATTTCACAACTATATTTTACTATGTCTTTGAAAACTATGCATGCCTGCTTTTGAAATAAACTCTGCTTTAGCAAATGCTGCCCTAATAATTTGAATAGGATCTTCCGATAGAGCGGAGCAAATCAAGAAAGCAGATGAAGACACGAATCAACCTTCACCCTGCAAAACTCATGATTTTTCTTTGAATGCAAAAACAAGGAATATGAACACCTTTGAATCACAAGTCTTCATAACAACAAAGATATCCAAACCCATCTCCAGATAAGAAATACTCTGCTATCACCTATTGTCTATTCATTGCACGAGACTAAGCTCTGCCCTAATCTTGCATGAGGCTAAGCCCTGCCTCCCTATTTGCATGAGGCTAAGCACTGCCTCCCTATTTGCATAAGGCTAAGCTCTGCCTTCAATTTGCATGAGACTAAGCATTGTCTCAAATCCTGCATGAGGCTAAGCATGGCCTCCACCTTGCATAAGGCTAAGCACTGCCTTCTCTTGGAATGGGACTAAGCCCTGTCCCGAACCTTGCATGAGGCTAAGCATTTCCTCCACCCTGCATAAGGCTAAGCTCTGCCTTCCATTTGCATGAGACTAACCATTGTCTCAAATCCTGCATGATGGATAAGCATTGCCTCCACATTGCATAAGGCTAAGCACTACCTTCTCTTTGCATGGGACTAAGCCTTATCCCGAACCTTGCATGAGGCTAAGCCCTGCCTCCTTATTTGCATAAGGCTAAGCTCTGCCTTTTATTTGCATGAGACTAAGCTCTGTCTCAATCTTGCATAAGGCTAAGCCCTGCCTCCATATTTGCATAAGGATAAGCTCTGCCTTCTATTTGTATGAGACTAAGCTTTGTCTAAATCTTTTCATGAGGCTAAGCCCTGCCTTCCTATCTTCATAAGGCCAAACATTTCCTTTAAATGCATAAGGCTAAGCACTGCCTTCTCTTTGCATGGGACTAAGCCATGTCCCGAACTTTGCACGACACTAAGCTTTGTCTCAATCCTGCATGAGGCTAAGCCCCGCCTCCCTATTTGCATAAGGCTAAGCATTTCCTTCACCTTGCACAAGGCTAAGAACTTCATTCACTTGCATGGGACTAAGCCATGTCCCGAACTTTGCATATGTAACGACCCGGCCGGTCACTCCGAGAGTTTAGCCCGTTTCCCCCATTTCGGCTTCATTGCTTGTGTAGTTCATCTCTTTTGTGTGGATTGGGGTTGGTTCACTCGGGTTCAGAGTGGTCATGGTGAGAAATGAGACACTTAGTCTCTTAAGTTGGCCATATAGTTAGAAAAGTCAACTGAAAGTTGACTATTGAGTAAACACCTCGGAAATTTTATGGCTCGAATAGCTTTGTTAGGTGATTTGGGACTTAGGAATGTGTTCTAAATGAAGTTGTGATGTCTAGTGTAGAATTAGGATTGAATTGCCGAAAGTTAGTTTTTGGCGATTTCTGGTCAGCAGTGGAAAATAGGCTATCGGGGTCGGAATGGAATTCCGTAATTTGGAGCAGGTTCGTAGAATCATTCTTGATGTGTGTGCAAATTTTCATATCATTCGGACGAGGTTTGGTTAGTTTCGGCATCGTTGGTGAATTTCGGAAGTTTGAATATCTTTAGACTTGAATCATGGGTTGATTTGGTATTTCGATGTTATTTTGGGTGTTCCGAGGGCTCGACTAAGTCCGGGTGATCATTTATGGCTTGTTTATATTTTTGGTTGGGGTCCTGAGGGCCTCGGGTTGAGTTCGGATGGGTAACGACATGATTTTTAGCATTTTGGAGTTGTTGGTGTGAAACTTTCTGGTGTTTCCGCACCTGCGGATGGGGGACCGCAGGTGCGAGCCGGCAGAAGCGGACAAGGCTCCGCAAATGCGGAAGTTGGCTGGATCAGTGAAGGTCGCAGGTGTGAGACTTGGACCGCACCTGCGAAGTCGCAGGTGCGGAAAAGGTCCCATAAGTGAATTCTCATAGGTGCGCAACTAGGACCGCAGGTGTGGGTCCGCAGGTGCGAGAAAAGCACCACAGGTGCGGTCATCGCTGAGCAGAACCTATAAAAAGAACCCTTAGCAAATTCTGGCCATTCTTTCACCATTGTTATTCGGGTTTGAAGCTTTTGAAGGGTTTTTGAATAGGGAAATCGATAGTTCTTCATTGAGGTAAGCATTTTGGACTTAAAACTCGTTTATATGTGATTAAAGGTCAGATTAGTGGTGAAATTTTGGGGGAAAACAGTGCTAAAATAGGTAATTAAGGCTGGTGGTTTAGAGACCTTGAAAGGGGAATTTGAGGGGTCATTTGGACTCCGATTTCAGTGTTCTTGGTATGTATAGACTCGTGGGAGGATGAGGATTTTTATGTTGTAATTTCATCGAGTTCCGAGACATGGGCCTGGGGGTCGGGTTTGACCAATTTCGGGGTTTTTGAGTATTTTTGATAAATTTCGATTAGGGTTCGTTCCTTGGCATATTATAATGATATACATCTGAATTTTGGTAGATTTGGAGCACCCGGAGGCCGAATTTAGAGAAAAAGGCACCGCGGAGTAGTATTTTAGCTGGTTTTAAGGTAAGTAAAGTTTCCAAACTTGGTTCTGAGGGTTCGAAACCCCGAGCTAAATGATTATGACTATAATTGAGGCGACGCGCATGCCAAGTGACAGGCGTGCGGGCGTGCACCGAGTAATTGTGGCCTGGCTTATCCCATGGCACCGCTTACTGATTATTCCCTGATGATATATGTGCTTCCATTATTGTGGTAATTGTGAACATGTTAGAAATCATGTTAAGTATAAATGCTAGGCTTCACACCGAAAATGCTGAGACCCGAGTGGTCGTATATTACTGTCTCATTTGTGATTTATTTGAATCCATATTCTCAGTCACGTTATAGCATATCACTTTATACCTCAGTCTCAGTATTGTTAATTACATGCATATTTATCATTGTTTCGGGCTTATGGTTGCATCTATGATCCATGTGAGTGAGACTGGAGAGTAATGACTGAGTGATGCTGAGAGCCTATTCTTGAGACAGTTATGATATTGGACTGCACATCGCAGCGATATTTAAATCATGCCTTTGTTGGCTTGATATGGCGCTTGGGCCACTAGGGCCCCTCCAGAGTCTTTACACCCCCAGTGAGCGCATTGATGTTGACGGGTGGATTTTCCCTGGGCATGGATCGTGTCCGAAGTGGATGTTATGTGAGGGATGGATCGTCCCTGGACATGGATCTTGTCAGAGTGTTATATTTCGTAGATGTACTTTCTCCGTGGGGCTGGATTGTCCTTTTTCCTCAGTACGGAGTGACTAGGTTCACCGATGATTATGTACATTCCGGGTGGACCTTCCCTGGGCCTGAGAACCATATACGGTACTGAGTGGAACGCTGTGTGAGGGTCGTGAGCACTATGTGCATATCCACACTGGTTGCATACATTTTCTTATGATGGCATGTAGAGTATACTGGCATACTTGGCATATTTATTCATTCTGATAAACTGCTAGCATGTCTAATTTATGTATAGTGTTTATTGTAAATTCTGAGGTTTTGTCTGTCACTACCTCTCAGCCTATAGTTTGGGTTCGTTAATTTTGAGTTGGTGTACTCACGTTACCCTCTGCACCTTGTGTGCAGATCCAGGTACACTGGGACCTGGTAGTGGATATTGAGCACCTATCAGAGTTTCATTGGAGTTGTCGAGGTAGCAGCTGGCGATCGCGACCTCATCTTCTCTTTCTTATTCCATTTGTTGCTCTTATTTTGAGACTATGTTGTCTATTTCTTCATTTCTTTATTTAAGGATATAGCAGCTCATGACTGAGTGACACCGGATCTGGGGTTGGAGATTTTATTTTTGTTTCAATTATTGTTTTTAAACTTCAGACACTTAGTATTATCAATAATTTCGTTTAAAATCGTATTTTTACTAGAAATTGAATTTAGCTTAGATAAAAGGGGTTGCTTGCGTGGTTCCACGACAGGCGCCATCACGACTCCGAAATCGGGTTGTGACAAGTTCGTATCAGAGCTCTAAGTTAAATAGGTCTCACCAGTCATGAGCAGGTTTAGTAGAGTCTTACGGATCTGTAAGGAGACATTTGTACTTATCTTCGAGAGGCTACAGAACCCTTAGGAATAATCTCACATTCTTAAATTATGTCGTGCGACTCTGTTGAATTCTGGAACTAAACTTCTGTTGTTTTCATTCTCTCACAAATGCTGAGGACTCGTGATACCGATCGTCGTGATCACACACCAGCTGGACCAGCTGGAGGTCGAGGTTGTGGCAGAGGGAGGGGTGCAGCCCGCTCACCAGTCGGGGTAGTACCTGTGGACCATCCCACTGCTCAGGATCAGGTCCCCATAGTTGAGATCCCAGCGGGACAGGCTCAGGCACCAGCAGTGCCCATTGTGATTCCGGGTCCTCAGGAGACCCTAGCCCAGATTTTGACGGTGTGCACCAGCCTGGCACAGGTCGTCGCCATGTCTACTGCTACTACTTCTCAGGCCGAGGGAGGCACTCAAACTCCAGCTGCCCAGACACATGAGCAGGTTACTCAGGGGCTTCAGATGCCGGGGACAGTTCTAGTCCAGCCGGTTGCCCCAGCCCAAGAGTTTGTGGTCCCAGCTTTGGCAGATGATGAGCAGCGCATGTTAGAGAGGTTTAGTAGACTTCAGCCTCCGATTTTCAGTGGTACTGAGGGTGAGGACGCCCAGGGATTTTTGGACAAGTGTCAAAGGATCCTTCGCACAGCAGGGATACTGGAGGCTAGTGGGTCCCATTTACTACCTTCCAGTTCACAGAAGCAGCACTCGCTTGGTGAGAGGCCTGTGAGAGGCGTAGACCTGCTGATGCAGCGCCCCTTACCTGGCGTTAGTTCTTCATTCTATTTCTGGAGAAGTATATACAGCAGTCCCATAGGGAGGAGCTGCGCAGGGAGTTCGAGCAGTTGCGCCAGGAGGACATGACCTTGAGAAGTAGGAGATGAGGTTCTTCGAGTTGTCTCGTCATGCTATTTGGCTAGTTCCCATGGATAGGGAGAGGATCAGAAGGTTCATTGATGGCCTCACTTATTAGCTTTGAATTTTTCTGACCAGGGAGAGGGTATCTGGTGCTTCTTTTGAGGAGGTTGTTGACATTGCCAGAGAGATTGAGTCAGTTCGCCGCCAGGAGCTGATCAAGAGAGAGGCCAAGAGGTATCAAGGATCTGGGAGTTTTGGTGGGGTTCCTTCAGGGGGAAACCTCATCCCGGCAGAGGCCGTCCATTTAAGCAGGCTCAGCCAAGTCGCTCAGGTTATCGTGGTGGATCAGTTGGTCATGATCCTCACAGTTCGCATCAGGTGAATCCATCTTTCAGTGCCCTGCCAGCTCAAAGTTCATCTTGGACACCATCGATTCAGAGTTTATTTATGCCTGGTTCTTCCAGTGGTTATGCTAGTGCTAGGGGTTCACTTTAGTCCCCAATGCCATTCTCTGAGAGAAATTTCTTTGAGTGTGGAGATGTGGGCCATATAAGAGGTTTTGTCCCCGCCTTTCGAGAACTATTTATCAGCAGAGGAGTTAGCCCATGGTTTTAGACTCAGTAGCTGCACCACCCGCCCAGGCAGCTAGAGGTGGGGGTCAAGCAGGTAGGGGTCGCCCTAGAGGGGGAGGTCGATCCGATTGTGATCAGGCCCGATCTTATGCATTCTCAGCCAGGCCGGATGAGATGGCTTCTGATGCCGTGATCCAGGTATCGTCTCAGTTTGTCACGAGAAGCTTCAATTTTTATTTGATTCCAGTTTTTCATATTCACATGTTCATCGTATTTTAGCCCATTCTTTGGATACGCCCTGTGAATCCTTGGTTACATTTGTTCATGTGCTCTCCCTTGTGGGTGATGTTGTTGTTACGAACCGCATGTGTCGATTGTGTGTGGTACCTATTGGGGGTCTGGAGACCCAGGTAGATGTGCCGTTTCTGAGTATGGTCGGTTTCGACGTAGTTTGATTAGATAGATGATGATACTTTTAGGTATGACTTGATGTAGGTGTTTTGCACAAAATCGGATTGTTTGACTCCGTAGAGCTATTGTGAGGGTGTCAGTTAATGGCTATTGGGTTTATCTGTGCTTCGGGATGATTAAGGGGTTACCCGTCCATGCTTCGGGGAGCGGCGATTCGTTGGCTATAGGCACACATGGTGTGGTTCTGTTGTGGCCTTCTAGAGGAGTTGATTAAGGTAAATTAGCTGGGTATCATAGAGTTTGGACGTATGAGTTGTGTTCTTTCAGATTCGTGCATTTTGGTTCAGGTATATACGGTGTGTGGAGGCGTGATTCTAATCTTGTAGATGAGTTCTGACATGGAATTTGGTCTCTAAGGCATAGGGATTAGGTTGGATATAGTGGCATTCGAATGTGTTGTATTATTAGATGTATGCGGGGTAGGGTGACGTGGGGTCACCCTCGGGTATGTGCATGGTAAGGTTATTCGGCGGGTTGATGGCTTTTGGAACAACTCTTGGCACGTTCGAGGACGAATTGTTTGTTTTAAGAGGGGGAGAATATAACGACCTGGCCGGTCGTTCTGAGAGTTTAGCCCATTTACCCCATTTCGGGTTAATTTCTTGTGTGGTTCATCTCTTTTGTGTGGTGTGGGGTTGGTTGACTCTGATTCAGAGTGGTCATGGTGAGAAATGAGACACTTAGTCTCTTAAGTTGGCCTTATAGTTAGAAAAGTCAACCGGAAGTTGACAATTGGGTAAACAACCTCAGAATGTGGATTTTATAGCTCGGATAGCTTCGTTATATGATTTGGGACTTAGGAGTGTGTTCGGAATGAAGTTGTGATGTCCGGTGTAGAATTAGGCTTGAATTGGCGAAAGTTAGTTTTTGGCGATTTCTGGTCGGCAGTGGAAAATAAGCTATCGGGGTCGGAATGGAATTCGGAAAGTTGGAGCAGGTTCATAGCATCATTATGGATGTGTGTGCAAATTTTCATATCATTCGGATGAGGTTTGGTTAGTTTTGGCATCGTTGGTGAATTTCGGAAGTTTGAATATCTTTAGGCTTGAATCATGGGTTGATTTGGTGTTTCGATGTTATTTTGGGTGTTCCAAGGGCTCGACTAAGTCCGGGTGATCATTTATGCTTGTTTGTATTTTTGATTGGGGTCCTGAGGGCCTCGGGTTGAGTTCGGATGGGTAACGACATGATTTTTGGCATTTTGGAGTTGCTGGTGTGAAACTTTCTAGTGTTTCTGCACCTGCGGATGGGGGACCGTAGGTGCGAGCCCGTGGAAGCAGACAAGGCTCCACAGAGCGAAAATTGGTTGGATCAGTGAAGGTCGCAGGTGCGAGACTTGGACCGCACCTGCGGAGTCGCAGGTGCAGAGGTTCTGTCGCAGGTGCTGTCACACCTCCTTTTTCACCGGTGAGGGTAATAAGGGAGTTTTTCCAATTAAAGTGATATTATTCGGTTTTGGGACTTATTATTATTTCAGAGTCGCCACCCGGATTTTTGACGATGCTCCGGGACACCGTTTTGTTTTAAAATCCCAAATCGAGGAAATTTTAACTCTGTTTTAATTTGTCTGCGACCAGAAATCCGAGTAAGGAATTCTGTTAACCTGGGAGAAGGTGTTAGGCATTCCCGAATTTTGTGGTTCTAGCACGGTCGCTTAGCTATTAATATTTGGTCTAATTATCTAATCATTTTGCATATTTTGAACCTATTGTGCTTTTTAACCTTTTTCAAATTTTAGTCGCTTTTAATATTTATGGATTTATCTTGAAACAAGTTACGATGGCGTGCACTTGTTTGTTTTTGGACATATTACAATTACGCCACATGAAATGCACCCCCAATTGCAACACGCGATTTTAATATGATTTGAATTTGAAGGCGGGGACATGAGTTGTCGCACCCGAGTGTAGATTACGTAGTCAAGACTATGGTCATGNGGAACATTTTAGTTTTAAAATCAATTAGGACGTTTTATGGATTTATCTTGGACAAGTTACGATGACGTACACTTGTTGTTTTTGAACACATGGTAATCACGTCACATGAAATGCACCCGTGGTTGCTATATGCGTCTTATTAGTTGTTTGGAGTGAGGGTCGGGGGCATGAGTTGCCACTCCCGAGTGTAGTTTATGGTAATTTGAGATAATAGTTGATTCTTTTCCAAATTTCAACCTAAAGATGTATTTTTCAACCTAAAGGATATGTGGAAGATTGTTTAATCTTAAATTCTAAAGGACACAAATCTTGGGCTATGGCCATATTTAGCCCAAGTTATCATTTGACTATTTTGGCCAATCCTAATTGCGGCTAATTTATAGGGAGGTCACTAGTTCGTCTTAATAATCTTTACTTTCCAGTTTGATGAATAAATAGGAAATATGGTAATCAAAAATACACGTTCATTCATACATACACTTATGAGAATAACACAACAAATTTAATGGTTTTCCATTTTTGGCAGCCTAAACATAAATCTAAAATACTCATTAATTCTGAAATGGATTGGCAAGGCAAAATCATGCTACTTTCAGAACTTTTATGATTTCTTAGCAAAAATATTGAACCGCATGCAGTCTTATTAATTTTTGAGATAGTGATTCTTATCAATTTAAAACAAACTGATCTCATGTTTCTAAAAGCTTAAAATTCACACGTATGGATACATTGATTTTTGCAGATTTTATGAGACACAGGATACTGATTCTATTCATGTTGAAACTCTATTGAATTTGAAATAACCATTTTTCCTAAAAATCCAAACGGGGTGTTTATATAGATTTTACATACATTCTTTTGTCTAATATCATTTGCAGAACAGACAAAATTGTAAACTCGAAATTCCAGGGACATGAATAAAACTGAAATTAAGCGTACAGTCCAGTCTTAAATTACATTACAATGAAAAGCTAACTAAATACAGAGGAATTATAACTTGATTGCCGCTATACACTTTCTAGAATGAAAGAAACTAAAAATAAGATTCTAACTAATTCGCTGACTTGAAACTCCCTTGAGGCTTTACGTTTGAGCCATCTCTTTGTAATCTGTAGAACACCCCAATATAATTTAGGTGTTGTGCAAATACCAAAACCAAACTGACCATGAAGAGGTCAGTTTTAATCATGATATTGTGTGTGTTTAAACCATACTATCTGGCAGAATTGTTTATGCGCTTTCTCAGTGAATATGATCATAAAAGGATCAACTCAACTCCGGAATGTCATTTTCATACTTTGGACCTTCAGTTTATATTAATTCCTTAACTTTGTTCGTTAGGCATTTTAAGAGGATAAATCTGACCACAATAAAGGATTCAGATTCTTTCCTCTAAGGAGCCTTTGATTATCCACTTTATATCCGTAAAGGGTGATTTTCAGACCCTAGGCTACTATTTATGCACTACCTAGGGGGTGAATTTGACTATTAAAGAGTCTGATTCATCTACCCAAGCGCTAATACTAACATAATTCTAAACTCTATAGGAACTTTACTTATCTAGGCATTTTGTAGAGGATGAATCTGTCCATCCAAGGGTTCAGATTCTCACTCTAATGCCCTTAACAACTACATACTTATACCCCTTTTGAAGGGTAAACTTCAGCCATTTATACTACTTTTGTGCACTATCATGGGGTAAATTTGACCATTAACAAGTCAAATTCATCTACCCTAACGCTAATACTAACCTATCTAGAGACTTGCTTGTTGAATCTCTTTATGGACCAAAGAGACTCAATTGAAAGCATATTTTCTGCACACTTATAGAGAGAACCTGACCATAGAGAAGGTCAGATTCTACACCTTAGTGCAGCCCTTTTGGAAAGTAGAACTACGATTATCAACTACATTTATATACCCTTAGTCTAAAATATACAGAATATTCCAACAACAAAAAAATATTTATCACACTCACGGGTTCATTAACATGATGATAAACATCTATACAATCACATTTACATAAAGCAGAAGAAACAACCCCATTCATCAAGAACAGCTAGTTTAAGCAGGGAGTAGAAGAAGAAGATTCCAGTTCAACATTTCATTAAGAGCAGATGATTTAATACAAACCTTTTAAGAGTGAAATAACAAAAGGGACTTGACCAAATAAAGGTCAGATGCTAAAAAACTGGAGATCAACAAAGCAACTAACAGGCAACAAGACCAGCAGTAGAGAAACCCAGGAAGTGAGAACTTGAAAAAACCAGAAATTGAAGCAAAAAATCAGCAAGAAAATAGATTTCAACCGGATAAACTTTTGAATTCCAGAAAAACCAGCCAGCTACCACCCAAATTCAAGAATACCAAGACAGAGGAAAACCATATTTTTTCAGATATCTCTATACCTAATCGAGTGTTCCTTTAGTATAAGGTTTCTACCATGTGTGTGTATATGAGATTTCTGTATCCAGATTTTCAGCAGGGCTCCAAGGTTCAAAAAAAAGGTCCCTTGAATATGTAAAAAGAAAGTCTATTTATAGAATATTTGGGAATGGGATATTCTTTGGAATATTCCCTATCCAAAAGCTGAAAAACAGCACTCAATAGTTCATAGGGCAGCTGTCAACCCTATCTTTGGGACAGCTACCCCTATTCTAGAACTTTCCTATTTAGAAAATACTCTTTTAACCTTAAGAGCCTGATTTCCTAAACTGAGTTACCTAATGTACCCCTTAGAGTCCCTGAATTTACCATTGGGTTAAACTCACTTGGGTTATTATTTAACTCTAGCTACCTAACCCTAGTTATGTTCTTTAGGTGACTACTAGTTATTCTTAACTATGGTTGAGTCAAACTAGTTAAGGGTTAGTTGATTAAGTTCCTATTAGTTAACTAGGTTTAGTTTGTTAATTAATGTGAGTCAATCAACTTAATTCCCTAACCTAAGCTAACTGATTTGTCTTGGTTAATCCAAATCAATTACTAAAATTAGAAACTTGACTAACTATTAAGTCTAGGTTAACTAATTTGTTTTAGTTAATTAATCCTGAACTAACTATCTTAGACAGCTTTTAGGATTTAGTTAACTACTTAAGAGACTATTAGACTAGGTTAACCTATTAAATAAGTGATTATAGGAAATTATTGCTAACTAAATTAGTCTTGATAAGTCTAGGTTGAACAATGACCATACACTGTTTTAGAACTGAGTTTTAGCCTAATTAGTTGATTAGTTTTCTAATTATTAACTGATTTCAACTTGTTTAGGATTTTGTTTGAGAATTAACTAAGTTGTTAGACTTGGTCAGTTTACTTGTATTAAAATTTGTTTAAGTTTCACTTGAGCCTAGGGGGAATTAGTTTGTTTAGGTTATTTGAATATTCCAATCTAACCTAAGAGTTGAAACTAAACCTATGATTAATTGGAGATTATCATCTAATGCTACTAATAATGTGGGCAGCAAAATCAAACAACAATCTCAATCAATACACAAGCAGACAACAACTACAATAAAGTCATATGAGTTCAGGGATTCAATTAACTAGTTCGTTCATGTTCATTTCCTGACAAAAAATCCACAAACACACAGACGCCTGAAAATCAACAAAGAAAAGAAAATTGAAACCTAATACTATTCTTGGTTACACGATAAGTAGAAAAAATACAAAACCTAAACAGTTAAATCACGCAAAAAAGTGATAAAGAGTTCTTAAGCTAAATACATTTGGGGTTTTAAACTAAAGAAATAAAATATGAACAGGTAAACGGAATCAAACAACAATGATGTAATGAAGGAAAACAGTGAGTAAACTACGGCCTATTCATGTTATCAATCAAGAACACATAAAAATGGAGTGGGGGATACCCGTTAAAGGGATTTTGGCCGGAAAAGAATGAAATAGCCGGACCTTGGTCGGACTCCAGAGGGTTTGAAAATGACTCAAACCCACATAAATCAATAGCCCTCGTTGAGAGCTATCGATCCATGTAGGTTAGAGTCATTAAAGTCTTCGAGTCATCTTGTAGAAGAAAGGTTAGGGTTTCGGGCTCTTGGATCTGAAATTGGGGATTTTTGGATGATTTTTTGAAGAAGAAATATGGTGGGAGGTGGCTGAGGATGGCAAAGAGATTGTTTGGTGAAGATTTGGGGTCATTTGGTGGTGGTCCGCTGCCGGTAGGCTATTTCCGGGCGGCGGAAACCTAGGGCGGCTAGGAATTCTTGAAACAGAAGAGAGAGAGAGACTGAGGGATGGGGAGCGTCTAGGGTTTTGAGGGGGTTGGGCTTTGGATGAAATGAGGGTAGGGGGGTCGTTTGGACACTTATATAGCGTAGGGGTTCTTAGTTCCGAACCGTTGGATCAATAAGATCCAACGGCTAGGGGGCTTGAGGAATGAAACGGGGTCGTTTGAATTACTGGGGAGGGAGGCGGATGGGTTATGCGGTAATTGGGCTGGGGTGTTATGGGTAGTGATGCGTGGCTATAATTCATGGTTTAAATCATTATGTGCATTACATTTTATGTGCGTTAATAATAAAAATACACGTCGTATGTGCATAATGGAGTCTATTTCATGTGTAGGTGAATTGGAGATGGAAGCTGAGCTAAATGGATGCATAAACATCAAAAATACGCTCAAGAGTCAAAAAGGAGTGAACCAGGCTATAGTCGGGCGTTTGAGCCATAAAGCCTGGTCATACCAGGCTATAGCTGGGCGTTTGGGCTATAAAGCCTGGTAGGACTAGGCGTTTGGGGGGCGTTAGAGCCCTAACACCAGGCCTGGCCAGGCTTTATCCGGGTGTTTGGGCCATAAAGACTGGTCCCTGGTCCGTTCCAATCCGAGTTTTGAAGGTTTAAATGTTTCCCGATTTGAATAGAAGTCTCCTACACGTTTAGGGTTTGTCCCAAAACATATAAATAGACCCAAAAACACAACTTTGAGGGATATATTCACGTGGGGGGATTTGACATGGAGGAACACACACCACGCTTGAAGGAGGCTTGTACCTAGTTTTTCTTCTCTTCTCTTCTCTTCCTTTAATTTCATAGTTTATTAGTTCTAGAGTTTTGGGTGCTACATTAACGTTGTAGTTTGAAGCTTGAATTGTTCTTATTCTTTTATCATAATGGTTTATTTATTCAATCTTGCGTTTAATTATTTGATTGCTTGATCACCAATTGAATACTATCTACGAATCTAGGATTGAACTCCGGAGAACGAATTCTAGATTGCATATAAGGTTGGGTAGAGCAAGATCTTAACCCTTCAGGGGAGCGGATTTGCGGTTAGGATAGGAATATACCTAATCGCCTTGCTTGGTTATTATACGGGAATTATTAATGCGTTCTTGTTAATCCTAATTTCATAGGAATATATGCGTTAGGTTAGCTTGAATAGGCGAGTTGTACTTCAGGAGAAGGCTATGAGCAATATTAACATCGTCAATCAATAAACAAGAAAATTTAATTAGACGATTTAAGTGGAAAACTCAACAGGATTGTTTGCTAACCCATAGCTCTAGAATATCGGCTCTTATTGAATTCATGTCTAATTTCGCCAATTTGTTTCGTTAATTTCATAGTTTACTATTCTAGATTAATTTTAGTTAAATATTCATACTTTAGTATTCGCTTGAATAGATTAATTGTTTGGGTTTAATTTAGTTGATAGTTAATCACAAGTCCCTGTGGGTACGATATCTGGACTTACAATCCTATATTACTTGTCGACCACGTATTCTTGCGTGTGCGTTTGGGACCAACAAGTTTTTGGCGCTGTTGCCGGGGACTTAGAAATTAACTATTCTACTAGATTGAATTTTTACTTTTGTCTATTTAAGTTTTTATTTTTTTATTTGTATCTTAATTTAATATTTTATTATCTTTCTTCACATGGCATCTTGGAATGATAATTGGTCAAGTAGTGGTTATTCTTATTATGACGATCCTTGTCCATATTGTGGAGGACCACATGGCAATATTGTCCATCTCAATCTAATGTGTGGAATTTTTGTAATGTGTGTGGTTGTCAAGGTGGCCATTGGGCTGCTTGTCCTAATTCTTGTTATCCTTCACAGAGCTTTTATTGTAATGTTTCTAATAATGTTAATGAGTTTGATAGGAGCAAGGAAGAGGAGGATATGGAAAGCGTGGCTCGTATTATGGACTTGATGAGACAAGCAGCGGAGCATAAGAATATGATAGCCGAGCAACAAGTTCTTGACGCCTTAGCTATCAAAAGACTCCAGGTTAAAGTGGATGAATTAATGGCCAATTTCCAAGAAGAACCTCAACTCGACGAAGAGAGCGAGTTCCCACCAAAAGATAATTTTGAAGAAGCAGATATAATGATCCAATCTTGGCTAGAGGAACAAGCTCAACTAATAAAATCTCATGAGTTTCTTCGTGATGGTCTTTCAATTATGACATAGCAACTGATAGAAGGAAGAACTGAGCTCAGGCAAGAGATAGACCAATTTCGCTCAGATATCCATGATCTACAGGCTCAATTGAATAAAAAGGTCGAGGTGTTTGATGCCCTATCATCAATATTTGTGGATACTGGCCAGCTTGTAGAACGGAAAGAGGAAATCCAAATATTCGACCAAATTATTAATGATGTCAAGGTTGATGAAGAGTATAAAATAGAGGATGTCAAAAATAATGCAGTTTTTGAATTGGAGCGTATTGGACCTCATTCTAAACACTTTTCAACACTGTGTTTGGTTGGTGACATGGGAATTGATCCACTCGAGCATATAGAGGAGTCAATGGATGAGGAATAAAGTGTTTATATTATGAAATTTGTGATGCGAAGGAAACAAAATGCCATCCCTCACCTAAGGGCCAAGAAGTGTGAGATGCGATACCTACTGTTTGGTTCCTTCATTTTTACACCACCACCCCCATGAACATGACAGAAAAATTGATGCAAAATTGGGGACTCAATTCATATCCTCAAAGTGGAAGGAAAAGTGGTGAAGTAGCAGAGTCGTACCACGACTATAAATAAGGCGCTTCTTGGGAGGCAACTCAGCCTGTATATCTTTTCATTAATTTTTTTAGTGTCAGTTTTATGTTGTTTTTATTTTGTAGAGTAGGGGAAGTCTGAGTACCCAAAATTNGGGTCTCAGGGAGTATTTCTCACCCTTGTTTTAATGTTTTTCTTTGTGATCATGCATCGAGGACTATGCACAATTCAAGTGTGGGGTGGGGAAACTACTTTCTGAGGTATAATTGTATAAAAATTATTGTTTTTTTAGAAAAATCTCAGATTTTTCCCAACGATGGATCTGTTGGACAATTTTCTTGAGGGATAAAGTCCGATTTAAAAACGCCAAAAAGATTTTTTATTTTTTTTAGGATATTTAGGTAGTATCTCTTGGTTTTTCTTTGGGCAACGGTTCTTTTCCAAGGGTGTAACTTGAACCGGGCACTTTAAATTATTTTTGTTTTTTTTTGAGTAGTTAGGAAGAAACTGAGTAACTGAGAAATACCCTATGACATGTTTGATGTCAGCATATTAGGTTAGGACATACATTCTGCTTTCCCTTATATTTGGTTTGACATGTGATGCCAAAGAAAATAAATAGCCTATTTTATGACGCCTTAGCTCAGTTGTTTGACTTGTATGATACATAGTGTAATATTGCTTAATTCTCTCAGATTTGTGTGCTTGCTTGACTTGAGAGTTGAATAATACCGTTGTGATTGAGTCATGTTCAATGTGTGAGTGAGGTTTAGTGATTTTCTATGCTATCCCTTGTAGTCTAGAACTTTCCCCGTGTGTTAATCGAAGCGAAATTGTAGGTTATGCTAGTCTAGGAGATGACGTAGGCATTTTCTTGCTTGATCATGGATGTGCTTGTCACATGAAAATTAAAAATTTCAATTGCTAGCCCCTTTGAGCCGTTTGACCTTTCCTTTGGAACCCACATTACAAGACGTACCCCTATTTTGTTCTTAAATTGAGATTTTTGCACCTTTTCCTCCTAAGGCAATTAGTCGCTAAAAGAAGTAAGGTGAGATATTGGGGATTAAATTTTGAGTTGAGCCATGGAAAGACTTGTTAGTGCACTAAAAATTGTATTCAAAAGTCACTAGACATTGAATCTTCATGTATGGAGTGTGTGTAGGAAAGAAAAAAAAATGATAGTAAAAGTATGTACAAAAAGATAAACACCTCCAAATTTTATTAATTTGTGCTAGTGAAAATATAGAAGTGCTTAATTGAAAAAAGCTTATGTTGAATATGAATTGTGGCAAGGGAATTGGTTGAGAAGAATATGTGTTGATTTGTGAAGGTAGTGTATTAAAGTGCTTAGGAGGGTTAGTCACTATTCCTAAATATATCCTACCCGTCCCTTAGCCTACATTACAACCTTAAAAGTCCTAATTGATCCTAGATTTGGCTAACTTGAATTAGTGGAGATCTACACTACGGGCAAGCTTATGGTACGACCACGGGATGCATATGAATTCTTTGTGAGAGTGAGGAAATTTGTTCAATTGTGTGATGTCCTTAAATAATGTTCAAAAGCATATTTCTGAATGTGAGGACTACTTATATTCACTCTTTCG